>JAOBYF010504411.1:0-15767 GCA_025403605.1 Parazoanthus darwini
CAGTCGGGGTGAACAGGACCACAGTGGTGGTCGAAAGCTTTCCTGAGGGAAAACTACATTCTGGAAAAGTTTAAAAAAACCGTTAAAACTTTATACTTGCTGAGTATAATGTAAAGGAACAAACGAAAATGAAAGATGTACTGGGGAAGAAACGGGAATTAAGTGAAGGGGAAATGAAAGGAAATGGGGATAAGGAAGAAAGGAAAAGCATATAGCACGATTCCTGAGAAACATGCCAATTTTCAAAATTGACAGCAGTATTAAATTCCAATTATACCGCAACTGATGATACTAGCTACGGGTCTTGTTTGAATGAAAACAAACGAAAGGTACAAATCGTACAAAACTGGTAGTATAAATAAAAATTCTAAAGAAAAAGAAATTTGTTAAAAATCACAGCTGTAGGACACACCTTGTGTTTGTGTTCAGTGGCCATTTCAATGTTATTAACCTTCAGGTTTGCCGTCACGTGCTGCCAAAGTCTACGGACCGAACACACACACTCGTCAGTTGGTTTCTATCTACAGGAAATAGTCACAGTGTACCGAGATAATGCAAGAATTATCTCGTAATGGTTGCCAGTGCAATGGGTTACGAATTCACGGGCTTTGAAGGGAAAATAAATCAACAAGTATATGAGAGGCTTTCAAAAGCAGGATTAAGAGAGCTCATTGCTTAAACTCACGCTGTAAGAAGTGAGAATCGAACATGCGTCCACTTAATGTTTTGTTAATCAAGCACTAGAGAGCACGACAATCTACCTTACCCACTTGATAGAGGTGACTACAATTAAGCCTGTAAGCGGCGAAAGGTATCTGATATCTGGGAGGGGAGGGGCGGTAGCACAGAAATCGTGAGTATTACGGGATGTGTGGGCGTGTGGGAATGTTTCGCGGGCCAAATTGAGAAATTACGCAATGTCCTGTAATCCTTTGGCAAGTGCATGGGAAGAGTGTCTGTGCATAGCAGATAAAAATTCATTCTTGGCCTGAGAATTGCTCGCTTTGCTCTAAAGTGATGTTGTTCTTTAGCTTGAAACTTTGCAGTGAGTTTGTCAGTGTTCAATGTCTTGGTCTCCAAGCATTATATTTTTAGTCAACAAGATTAAGCGGCTGAACTAAAGTAAAAACTGTTCTATGTAGTAAAGAAAGTTGTAAATGTTATCACTTTGATTGTATCTATAAACTGAATTCTATCATATCAATGAAACTATTTTAATGGTTAACAAGCGGGGTCTCACCTTCTTGATTCAAACTCGTCTTGTTTTTCTATCTTTTTCACTCTTTTCATAATCACGGGCATAGTTTTGGTGTCGATAAACAATTCAGGTTCCTAAATAAAAAGGATATTCCTTGTCACAAACTAAGCACTGTCTGTACGCTACCTAACGAAATCTACCAAATTTCTGTTGAGTTTACTGATGGACTTTTAACTTTTTGAATTACATCCCTCACGTCCAGGAAGTAAAGTCAGACTACTTAAAACAACCGCTACTTCATTTTCGCCTTAAGTCTGCCTTTTCTAATTAGAACAGAAAATCGCAATGAAGTAGCCTTGTGGCAGAGCTCAGAGTCCCCTCTGTTTAGACCACTGCTTCTGACAAACACAGACCTGGTCGCCACATCTGACGAACACAGACCTGATCGCCACATCTGACAGACACAGACCTGGTCGCCACATCTGACAGACACAGACCTGGTCACATTATCTGAGAAACACAGACCTAGTCGCCATATCTGAGAAACACAAACTTGGTCACAGTACCTGACAGACACAGACCTGGTCGCATTATCTGAGAAACACAGTCCTAGTCGCCACATCTGATAAACACAAACTTGGTCACAGTACCTGACAAACACAGACCTAGTTGCCATATCTGATAAACACAGTCCTGGTCGCCATATCTGACAAACACAGACCTAGTCGCCACATCTGATAAACACAGAACTGGTCGCAATATCTGAGAAACACAAACTTGGTCACAATACCTGGCAAACACAGACCTGGCCGCCATATCTGACAAACACAGACCTAGTCGCCATACATGACAAATACAAACCTGGTCGCCATATCTGACATGCATCTGTCCATTCCATTCGCCGGCAACAGTCATGAAGGGTTTCCTTGTATCTTCAGGACCGCTAGAAAAAGTATATAACCAAAGACACGAGTAAATACATCTGTGTTTACCAGTACACCATCTCGGCATGAGACGATTTTAATAAGACTTGTAATCTGCTGCAGCGTTCCTTTGCATTTCGCGTGTTTGTAATTCTATCAGTCTTAGAGACCTCACAGTGGACCCAAGATACTACACTGTAGTATGACGGGATCCGCGGCGGGAAGAGGAAAAACTAACGGAAGTAATTTTGCTTGGTCTTAATCGCTACGGCTCCGTTTCAGTCACGCCCATGACAGTAGTTTCCTTGGTTCGCTGTGATTGCAACCGGATTACAACAAATAAAAACACTGTAAAAGCACTTCCAAAGTCTCCCGCCTCCAATAGATCCCATTGCCAAACCTCAAGACCCGGTTTATTACTGACTGGAGTCAACAAAAACAACAACATACATAGTACAGTGGATAAGTGGTTTGAGTTACTCTGTGAACACACAAAGTCCGAGAATCTTCTCATTCATACGAAGTAACAAAGAGGATATCTGGAGAAGTTGAGACAATATACAAAGTAAAGGAAACCACTTACTAGACCTCGCAAGTCACTCGGTGTTTCTTTCCTCCGTAGAACGGCTGCGAATAAAAAAAAATCCGTTTTTGAAAAGAATTAAACATACAAGAGTATAGAGCAGTGTACGTAGCCTTTCAGTTTAATTGCAAGTTCATCAGTTCATTTTCCATTTTTCAGAGAGTGGGTAAGTTGACATCAAATGTATATTTCAAAAATCGAGTTTTTTTTTAACAAACTAGTTTTAAAAACTATACTTTCATTCCAATCATAGTTTTTACATGTACAGAGAGATTTCTTGTGCAAATGTATTTTTTTTATAGATATACTTGTAGATATTATTAACATTTGTGAAGCGTTATATTTTCAATATTACTAAATTGTTTCATTATTATCATAATAATAATAATAATAATAAATAATAAATAATAATTATAATAATAATAATCATCATCACCAACATCATTATCATCATCATCCATACAACAGATGTACAGCATGTTATCACCGCACCTTACAATGGAACTGCACGTTTGCGTTGTAGCCAGACTTGGCGCAGCTTATGGTCGTCTTGCCTCCGATCTCCATCCACGGTACAGTCAAGATTGATCTGAACAAGAAACAGAATGAAAACTGAAGGATTTCACAACATCCGGATTATGAGTCCAACACAACTGGACGGATAATAGTGGAAGGTAAACGAAGAAAATTCCCCAAATTGTCTCGGACTGACGTGTAATACAAACAAAGCATGTCTTAGTCTTGACCATGTGCAAACTTGTGATACATATCTAGCAAGGCTAATCGAGGAGGGCTTGTGTAAAGCACATGTTCAAATGATAAAATAACAAAGCTTCATTCAAACTTGAGTTGTCTTACCTGCCATATCCGTTTGGAAACGTAACAATGTATTCTTCGTCATACGGCAGAACAGATATACAACCTTTAGAAAAATGAAAACATATTTTGTCAGTTGCGTGGATAGAAACCGAAATCTTCACGCGTATCAAATTTGCAAATACGGTATCTTTTAGTACACAAAAGTATACAAGCAAAGTCAGCAACCTACCCTGTCCAACACATTCAACTCCAACCGACAATCCCAGAAACTTGGACTTGGTCCAAATGTGCGCACAACAGGCAATCTTTTTATTGGGGTTTTCGGCGTAGAATGCGGAGACTGCAATGGAAGACACTGTGAGTATCAGACCGTCTTACAGTTGCAGAGTTAATTATGTTTCAAGTTTTCTTTTGGGGGAGAATAAATGATTGTTTGAAGAACGGTAGAGGAGAACCGGATTAAAGAAATATGAACCCCATAACTACGTGACGAGAGAACCCCGACATGATCAAGCGTTTAGCAAGCAATTTTGTTATCCTTGCCACAAGAGATACAAAAAAATATACAGAGACGCAAATTGTATTAGTTAAAAGTATTAAAATATTTTTTGTAATGCGTTCCAAACAGATCCAATCCAAACATAATTAGAATGACATTCTAGGAGAGTCTTTGTCAAACTGATAATTTCAAAACTCATCTCTCGGACTGAAGAAGCTGGTTTCACGCGGGCAATATATTGCCTAATATTGATTTTGATAGGCATAACATGAAGTACTTGACCTTTGCCACTACTCACTTGGAGGATGATGGGAAACTTGTTCGGCAATAAACGACACGTCGTCACGTGATGCCCAGGGCACCGGTCCATCTTCTGATTGCTGAAAAAAACACTTGAAACAGTCTTTCTTCCCCTTTCTCTTTATTACTTTTGCATTATTTAGAACTTAAAGGTGAATAGTGCTACAGTTTTAAAAATAAGTTACAACTGAGATACAAGTGCAAATGTACAGTGTAACTTTTAACTAAACCAAAAATATTACAATTATTAGCTTAAACTCCCTCTGTCTAGCGAAAGATGCTCAAGAAAAAGAGCCATGTAGTCACGAACTCTTTATAAGTGTTACTTTTAGTTGTACTGTAGCGTTCAGTTTTTCACTATGTTTTCATCAAACTGTAAAAACTTTAAATTGTGAAAGGATGCATGGCTTTCGAGTACCCCAGCTATAACATCTAACATAACAAGATACAGAGTTATTTTTCTGGCTTGCTACAGAGTACCAATCATTACACAAATATAACAAAAGGTTGCGAGTTCAAGCAGTCTTGTATTCTCCATGACAGGCCTTTATGTTAAAGTACTGCGCACTATCAGATGTCGACTAACGCCTTTTTTATTCCAGCAGGTAGCAGTAAAATGGATCGGGAACCGAACTCAGACAGTGAGGTAAATGCACTACAGACAGAGAGCCGTGCTTGTGTTAATCATAGCTGTAAAGTTTCGAATCTAAACTTGTGTTAATATCAGCTGCAAAATGCTGGTTACTTAGTCTAAATATATTTAACTAAATTTAAAAAAAAACTATTACCAGGTAGCAACACAAATCTTGTTTTTTGTTCACTAAAAAAAGCAGTGAATAAAAACGAATCGCTCCAGTGTAACAAACGGTTTAAAAGTTGTACCTTGTCCCTGTGTTCTTGACATTCAGGTAAAATCCAGTTACATCTGAACGTTTCTCCCAATATCGGGTTGTAGGGTTTCTTGGCAACCGAACTCTGTAACATGAAGGGGATTAAACAGTGGTTCATTTACCAATCAGCCTGATCGCTCGTAAATAAGAATAATAAACAACACACAGATAAGTCTCTAGAACAAGCCAATAATTGTATGTAGATATAGCTGGTATCTGAGAACCAAGCACACACCAAAAGGGGGTACTTTTTCCTGAAGTTAAGTGATTCTAATTACTCTTACTTTCATTAAACTGCAAATAATTACCAGAACAAAACAAAGAGAAAATGCAAAACTGTATTTAATGTGACTGAATATCGATTCCTAATGATCAGATTTTGAGCAAACAAAGTTATATTACAGTATTGTTTTGAAACTTTGGTATTGCCAAAGAAACAATCAAAATCGTTAAGAAACCCCGAACAAACTAACTTTCTATCATTAAACTTTCTTATCGCTATGTCTGGTTTTCATAGCCGTTAACTTTCTGACATAATCTCCCTATGAATGTTAACTACTCAGAAAGAGTGAAATCTATGCCCTGGCATCTCCTATAAAAAATCGCGAAAAAACCTAAGCTCTACTGTTTACGAACTCTTACTTATCTAAAACGCTTGCTCACTTCAGAATTATACCAGTTTATGCTACTCCATCATGGTCAAGTAAACTACGCAACTCAGAAAACCAGCATAAAACCCTACCTTTCTTCCTGCGTGGAAGGCGGACAAAAACCATTTTGTGACAGTTATCATTCTATCCTTGGGATCTTCGTAATCAACTATGCTACAAGAAGAATGGAAGGAAAACAATCAAACTATGTACATAGATATGATCTAAAAGGTTTGATGATACACTTTGTAAGGTGGTACAGTAACAATTCTGTCCCAGGGATCTTTGTAATCAACTATGCTACAAGAAGAATGGAAGAAGACTATACACTATGTACATAGATATGAGAAGGTTTGATGATACATTTGTAAGGTGGTAAAGTAACAATTCTGTCCCAGGGATCTTTGTAATCAACAATGCTACAAGAAGAATGGAAGGAGACAGGAGACTATACACTATGTATATAAATATGAGATGGTTTGATGATACATCTTGTAAAGTGTTACTGACAGTAACAATTCTGTCCCAGGGATCTTTGTAATCAACTATGATACAAGAAGAATTGAAGGACATAGATATGAGAAGGTTTGAGGATACATCATGTAATATGATACAGTAACAATTCGGTCCCAGGGATCTTCGTAAAATTAATCAACTATGATACATAAACAAGTGCGGGTAAGTATGGAGGATATTTGATAGGTAGCCTTAAGTTTGATGTTGTATTGTACGAATTGGTTTTAAAATATGTCGAATAAACATGTAAGGTATAAGGAATAGACACGGTATGTATGGTATTGATAACACAAATGACATTAGCGGTCAATTTGATACTGATGAGTTCTTTACCTGCAAAAGAGGTCAGGGTGAGCAAAGAAGTCTGCATACATCTCTAACAGTGATCTCCTTTCCAAAATGAAGGTTGGCAAAACAACCTGGTGAAGAAATAAACTTTAAAGACACGGCATCGACCACTAAAACGACCAGTAATTACCAATATCCCACTGAGAAAGCAATGATGACAGCGCCCCCTGTAATACCATCATATCTCCTATTGATAATTGCCTAAATCACAGCAAAGCACGCATGTTCTTGTTACAATTTAATTTCAATTATGTTTTGTACAATATTGCATCTTTATTTCAAACAATGAACTTCTAGTTCTATTCTTTGTAAGCATATATATAATAAAACCCGTTTCATTTCAAGGCCAAAATTAGCTTTATTTTTATTTCATTGCATGTTTCAATTCCATTGCGATAACATTTGTCTCAACTGTTCCTCTGTTACACAGGGTCCACAACTGAGAAGACAGAGCTGCCTGTGAGTCACCACAACAACAGAAAACAGAGCTGCCTTGTGAGTAACTACAGTAACAGACAACAAAGCTACTTTGTGTGTCACCACAAAAACAGATGACTGACCTGCTTTGTGAGTCAACACAATAACAGACAACAGAGCTGCTTTGGGAATCAACACAATAACAGACAATAGAGCTGCTTTGTGAAGCAACACAACAACAGACGATTGAGCCACTTTGTGTGTCATCACAATAACAAACGACAAAGATGCTTTGGCGGTGTCATCTCAACAATAGAGCTTGACGACAGAGCTGCTTCGTGAGGCAACACAAAAACAGTCGACACAGAGAAAGTTTCTTTGTGAGTCAACACAACAACGAACGACAAAGATGCTTTGTCGGTGTCATCTCAACAATAGAGAGCTGCTTTGCGAGTCAACGAAACAATTGACGACAGAGCTGCTTTGCGAGTCAACACACTGAATAACCAACGACAGGGGTGCTTCGTGAGGCAGCACAGTAACAGGCGACTAAGCTGCTTTGTGAGTCAACACAACAACAGACGACAGAAAAAAAGAAGCTTTGTGAGACAACATAATAACAGACGACAGAGATGCTTTGTGAGACAACACAATAACAGACGACAGAGACAGAGATGCTTTGTGAGACAACACAATAACAGACGACAGAGACAGAGATGCTTTGTGAGTCAACACAACAACGAACGACAAAGATGCTTTGTCACAATTACGGCAAATAATTGCCATTGTCAGCCAAAAATAACAGTGGAGTAGTAAGAACAAGCCTTCAAAATGTTGAAAACCCAGAACTTTCCAGGAGACTTTTTTATTCTTCCAGGAGTTTATTTTGAAATATTCCCAAATATCAAGGTTTTGCGTGCTGGCCACAGGCGATAGAAAAGTAATAGTTCTACTGAATGAAACATTCGAAACCTAAGATGGGAAAACCAATAATAATCCATCCTTTCAGGGGTTCTTTAGAAGTATGTCTAAAATTCCAGGACTATATTCTAGGAGTTTTGAGGTAAAAATACAATTCCAGGATAGACAGAGATGTTTTCTTAAAACCTCGCATCCATTAGGTTGAATTACAGTTAGAATTAAGATCTTGAGAGCGTTATGGTATTCAGGATATTCGGGATGTTCCAGGCAATCCAAGAGACGTACAAGCCTGCGATCGCAAACAAAAATTATTACCTTAGTCAAGTCCATTCCCAGCCTGACTTGGGACAGTAAGTGTGTGATAACACTGCTATGCTGCTCAACGGATTCTCCTTAAAAGACAAAACATCGATAAATGTGTATGTTGCTGCATTGTTTATGGATAGTTCAAATAATTATGGGTTAACAAATTGTATAGCAAGCATTTAGAGCAATGGTAACCTTTACAATGTATCTTAACACTGCATTAGTCATTATTCCAGATAAATCTTATCATAACTAAATAAAAAGCAATCACATACCTATTTGCCAGAATATGCAAGAACTTAACACGAAATGCAAAGACTTTTTACATATTTTTCAGGACTTCTTTCAGCAGATTTAAGTATATCTTCTACGGCAAATGAAACTTGACGAATTTCTTTTGAAATTAATAACTGGTTTTCTGACAACCAGTTCAAGGGCTTTCAAGGAGCTCTACTAATCTTCAAGGTTTTTTTCCGAGGCCTGGGACTTTATCCGGCCAAAATCAAGGAGTTTCTAGGAATTTTCAAAGACCGTGGAAGCCCTACGGAAAAACAAAAGTTAATCAAATTATTTTCTTCTGCTTTAAGATCTGAATCGTCTTACTGCAGTAAAGAATTAACCAACTCAAGGATCTCCAAACCTTTGTCGGAGGTCAAAATGCTTTACTTACCCTCTCTCCCTCCGTAGTCTTCCTCCTCGACCTCATATTCGTCTACAGAAGGGTGAAACGAGTTCAGATTTAGTTTTAATACTGTATCCATGCAACTTGAGGCATTAAACGAACGAAATTTGCAACTCAAAAAGGCATGGCAATTGCGTTCTCACTGAAATTTTGAATGCGATAATATGTGATTTTTATCCTATTGTAATGTCATTTTTTATCTAAAAACACTTACCTATTACTCAAAAACTATTTGGCATATCATGCTTTCATTTTCAGTTAGTACAAACTGTGTCATGATCTTTGATTCTATGATTTGGAACTCTGAATATTTGGAGCTTGAAATTGTATTTATGCAACAAAAACAAATTTTTTTTTGCGCTCTTGACACACTGACTACAAAAAGAATATATATTAAAGCTTATAAAATGGAACGAAAAGTCACTTGAAAATAGTAGAAACTAGTCGATCTTGCGAGAAATGTTTCAGATTGGAATTGGTTGTTGCCATTAAAATCTACATAAATAACGCTAACTGATAAATATAAACAACTAAGTCGGAAAGGATTCGTCCATACAACTAGTTCAAAATAGGTTGTCTTGGTGCGTTTTCATGTTCCTAAAGCTAATGCAAATTGTCAAACATGAGAGAGAATGCAAGCTGCTGGATTGGAAAAACAGCAATAACTTCAGCAGATGTCGGGGCATAACCTAAAGGGTTTCCTGCTAGTGTCGTGTCTTCACTTTTGAGTCATTACACTTTCCACTGACCTTCGTTAAGTCCATTTCCACTTGGCTGTGGATTGATCCTGGGTGGAAGGCTGTAAGATAGAGTTTTAACATATCTTTCATCAGTTTACTGAACAGAACAATGTTCAGCCAGTGAAGTGAACTACTACACGCTGTTACTCAGTTCAGTCTGAAGTTTAAATACTGTGAACTCCCCAACTGCAGCAAATGGACAAAATAACTTAAAAATTTGAAGTTTCTGGATTTTTTTTTTGTTTTGTTGTCAAATAAAGAAAACTGCACAAGCGTAGATCTATTAAAACCAGTCTATCCCAGTTTTGGAAATAAGCGATTTTTAAGTTAAAGGTTTCCCTACATACATGTAAGTGCACATTTTTTCCTTTTAAGGAAACATTGTAAATTACTTGATTAGTTATTGTTAAGCAATTAATAATTAATTGATTAACTATTGTTATTGTTATCCTAGTTGGTCAAACATTTAGAAGCCGTCTGAAAAGGCTCATTCCTTGAAACAGAACAAAATAAAAGAAGCTTACACTTCTGGCTCGTGGAACTCGTCAGCATCAAAGAACTCTGCCTCCTCGTCACTGCTCGAGTATGACGTATACGGCACCATTTCATCCGCTAGTGTGGGTGATATAGAGTACCCCACGTGATCATTCAGCGGGGCACGTGCGGGAACGGTTATCGGTTGAGTGTCAGAGCTTGAGGTGACATTTGTGACAGCTTTAGATGATGTCGAATCGGAGACTAATAAATCCTGTTCAGTTACAGAAATCTCAATTGATGACTTTGAGGTTGCTTTTGAAGCCTGCTGTTCGAGGTTTCCCTCCTCAGCACCTGCCGAGGAGGGGGATCTGTCCTTCAGATTAAGTTCTGTGTCACTCTTACTCTGTCTTATGGTAGGACTGATCGGAGACTGGTCTTGTGTTCTTCGTCGTAACGTCTCAGGGAGGGTGGCGTGGCGTTGGAGTGGTCCTGGAGGCTTATCATCAAAATGATTATTCACAAGTGGGAGTACCGTCTTCTCGTCATCTCTCTTCACCACTGGCTTTTCACATTCTCCCTGTCAATGACATGGTAAAATATAAAATAGTAACTTTATCTATTGCGTTAAATGAAGAGCTCGTTGGAACTGGTTCGAGAACGAATAAAATTATTTTAATAATTAAGTATTAAAAGGATTTAAAAGTTAAAAGTTGTATAAAAACCAAACGTTTTCGACTTAAAAGTCATTATCAGGGTTATGTTCGCCGTGTACATTTTATTCAAATCGGAAAATTAGATGGGCTCGAAGCTTTTTGTTTAAAGATGGATTCTTTGCTGCTGTCAATAACGCTTCCATAATCTTTCTTTTCCCCCATTGTCGTGCCGGTGTTATTACACGCTCCGTGAAAGAATGAGTTGGGAATCGATTAAGGTCTCCTGCAGGTTCGGACAATTTGGCTTTGTCCTGATGCTCCTTGATTCGTACGCTAAAATTTCTTCGTGTTTCGCCAATGTACTTTTCTCCGAAACTGTTCGAGAATGCTTAGGATTAGGGTTAGGGTTAAGGTTAGGTTACTATTGGCTATGAGACAATGGCTGTCATCCGAACTCGCGCATGTGCAAAGCCGTGAAACTGCCTATTTAATGTATTACGTTTTTCTTTCAGTACAGGGCTGTGCCTTGCATGGGATCTCGTGTCCTGTTCGCGTTTTGTCTCTTTTGGGTGTTTTAATATGTAGCGATTACAACCAGTATTTGTATAAAATTTGTGATAAACCGAGACGGGCATAATATGACATGAGTGGGTGTGAATTTCAAAAAAAGAAAAATGCAGCAAAGCGAAGATGGGGACAAGAAAGCCTTTAACTAACAAGGAACTGGTTTGACATTTGTTAAATTTAAATATTCCAGTTGATGTTGTGAGGTTAGTTTACAAAAACATTTTATTTCTAAGGTTATCAAAAAATGGTTTCGGAGGGTTTCGGAGCAAGCGTTTACATGTAAGTTAGCATAATAGGTTACTTCTACTATTTAACTTCGCAAGTAAGCAACAACGGAAACTTTACTGTACATTACGCTATCAGACTGGGCCACGTTTCGTCACGTACATGTAACACAACATTACATGTATGTACAAAACCTGTTACGCTAGTTCATGTACGAGATGTCGTTTACCTTGACTGCATACATCAGTTCCAAAGACTGCCCGATAGTTTCCAGCATTTTCTAAATCAAACAGGAAACATATTATCATCAAACATCATTTACAGAACACTAAAATCATTACTGCATTCATGACTGTACATTGCCCAAATAAGTGAACAACCTCGCCAGAAGTCGAAATAGTGAAAAGAGAAACGTGTCCGAATTCTAGCAGTGGATGCGGGTACTTACAGTTGTGGATTCTTTGAGGGTTGTGTATCTCTGAGGACGAAAAACCAACTACAGTCAAGACTACATACAACAGACTCAAATAACTAAACTGAAACGGATAACAGCAGATTGCAACACACTACAGCAGACTGAAACAGACTACAGTTGACTACAGCAGACTGTACATGTAAGAGACTACAGTTCGGCTACAGCAGACTGCAACAGACTACAGTTCGGCTACAGCAGACTGCAACAGACTACAGTTCGGCTACAGCAGACTGTACATGTAAGAGACTACAGTTCAGCTACAGCAGACTGTACATGTAAGAGACTACAGTTTGGCTACAGCAGACTGCAACAGACTACAGTTGACTACAGAAGACTGCAACAGACTACAGTTGACTACAGCAGACTGTAACAGACTACAGCAGACTGTAACAGACTACAGTTGACTACAGAAGACTGCAACAGACTACAGTTGACTACAGCAGACTGTAACAGACTACAGTTGACTACAGAAGACTGCAACAGACTACAGTTGACTACAGCAGACTGCAACAGACTACAGTTGAAAACAGCAGACTGCAACAGACTACAGCCGACTACAGAAGACTGCAACAGACTACAGTTGACTACAGAAGACTGTAACAGACTTTAGTTCGTCTACAGCAGACTGTAACAGACTACAGTTAACTATAGAAGACTTCACACCTGAAGACGACTTTGTATGGAACATATATGTGTGTGTTTTTAACACTTAAAAAACTTTATTAGTATATTTAACTTTTATTGGAATTTTATAATGAATACTCAGGACTCTATAGGATAAAATACCTCAGAGTTTGTTCCTACAGGGTCACTATTCATTTGCTGTTCAAGGGCCTGCACACAAAACAAATATCTTCCAATTAGCTACAACTAACAAATAAACCCACCCAAGAAAAACATTTGTTTTAGATGTAAAGTCCTGACTTATTAATATTGGAATACATAAAATTCCTTTTGATTTTACCTGTTACCTGTACAGTGCATTTCAAAGATTCTTTTAACTATAATTAATAGTATGAATTACATGTCTACAGTAAAACTTGAGGTGGGCAGAACTGTGGTCGGAAACTGACCACATGGATTATTAGCTCTAGCACTGCAGTGCAACTGACCACATGCACTAGCTCTAGCACTGCAGTGCAGCTGACCACATGGACTAGCTCTAGCACTGCAGTGCAACTGACCACATGGACTAGCTCCAGCACTTCAGCAGTGCAGCTGACCACATGGACTAGCTCTAGCACTGCAGTGAAACTAACCACATGGACTAGCTCTAGCACTGCAGTGAAACTGACCACATGGACTAGCTCTAGCACTGCAGTGCAACTGACCACATGGACTAGCTCTAGCACTGCAGTGCAACTGACCACATGGACTAGCTCCAGCACTGCAGTGCAGCTTTTTCTGCACTGCACCTGAAACCAAGGGGTAGGGCCGGGGGGGCCCGTGCCCCCCAGTTTTTTCGCCAGCAAATGTGTCAAATGAATCAAGCTCAGAAAATTGCTCCAAGTTTGAGAAAACTTGTCATATTTTACTAGTCTTAGACACTCTGATCTTGTTTCAAATGGTGTTTAAAACCCAGGAAACACGTTTTTAGACAAACTACTTTTCAAAATTTCCCGGGGGAGCATGCTCCCGGACCCCCCTAAATGGCTCACACCTTCGGCTCTTGGCAGTGCCCCCCCCAGTTTTCCAAGGCTTGCTACGGCCCTGTGAAACTGTTTACATACAGCAAAAAAAACAACAAAGCTATAGGTCTCTAACAAAGGCCAGCTGCAAAGGTGTAGGTACTACCAACATGTATATGATCCTGGAAGGAAATGGTCAGTGTAGCCAGTTGCACTGGGGTATATCCAAGGGTTTTGGATTGACTTAAAAGGCTTCAATTACAGTATTACATTTTTCAACAAATACTTATAAAATAAGCTATCACTTTTATCATATCCAGACATTTTTATACATTTTGTCTTGGGCAACTTAGGGAGTTCAATCAAACCATGTGACTCCCTTAGTTCTGACACAGTAACACAATTTACAGAACTGTCACAATTATTATTATTATTATTATTATTATTATTATTATTATTATTGTTATTATTGGGCACTTTTTACTCCTTTTTCCATAAGCGCTCAGTTCCATCTTACTGACCTTCACTTGCTTGGTAAGGATTTTAAAGTAGGCCTCTGCTTCTGCAAGTCTCTGACCCAGGCTCTCCTCTGATGGATCAAACTCATGATCTCCAAAACCTACCAGTGTTCGCTACAGAAATGCAAAGAAAAAATAAACTCAGTTTTTGATAGTTTTACAAAAATCATATAACAGATTCTTTCTTTGCAGAAACCAATTCTTAAATTAGCAATTGAAAACTAGGCCACACACATGTCATTTATTGTGTTATGGATTTCTCAGGTCAATGGAGAACTGGGAGACAGCAAAGAAAAGAAAGGAAAAAAGGGGTCACAAGACTTTCAACAAATGCTACTTTTGTTTTTTCCTTAAATTGAGTATGTTCTGCATAAGATACGAATACAGTTAATATACTAAACAAAACTTTATTCACATACCTAATTTACATGTAATACAAATAAAGTCGTGTACTTTGTTACCTCAAATTTTTCTTTAATTGTAGAACTTTCTTTTTTTGTTTTTGCTTTTCAGCATAAGATGGACTGCCAGGTTACTTTGTAAAACAAGAAATCAAATTGGTGGCCAAACTAAAAACACCAACTAGTGGGGTTTACAGTTCAGTGTTATTTAATAAAGAAACTTATCAACATAGAGTTGCAAAGGTTAGATTCTTCCTCCAATCAGATCTACTTGTTGCCTTGTTCTCAGCACTACCAGACTCCACTCATCCAACCACATCATTTTGAATTCCCTTTCTCTTCTTTCACATGGAGTCCTACCCATCTACCTACCCCTTCTCCTCTACGAACTACTCTACAACATAATTATACTATTTGAACCAAACCATGTTCAACTCCATTTTACTTCCCAATACACTCCATGATACATGTACATGCACTAGTAATACGTATTGAAACTGAGGGACATTTAGAAGAGCCAGGTTGTAACATGTATATTGTGTTGTTTGAATAAAGACCTTTCTGGGCTGAGAATGTCTCTTTATTGTATCTTCCAAAGCTCTAATCCACTTTTCTCTTTCATCTGAGTCTCGAGCTGCAACAAAGAGAAAAAATGGAAGAGGAAGGGGAGAATTACATGTACAGTAAGTACTTGATTAGCATGTTCATGTTCATGTCTTGCACAAGTGATGTTAATTTAATCTACTAACCAAAACCAAATTGTACCAGACTCTGCTGAGTGGCTGTATGGTTACACTGTCAATCCTCAAATGTCAAGCGAGTAAGGGTCATGAACAATTTTAAATGTCTGTAGAACTTTACTAATGACTTGGTATAAGATTCACATAGTTTTACCTTGAAAATGGAATATTTTTTGATCACAGGTAATGGTAAACGTGCTGTCCTCTTCATCGTCAATACCAATATTAGCAACCTGCATAGAGTTACCAGAATGTTGGTTACACACTTGTACCTTAATCCTTAAATGTTTA
>JAOBYF010505522.1:0-15763 GCA_025403605.1 Parazoanthus darwini
CCCCCCCCCCCCCCCCCCCCCACTTTCAAAGTTGATCCGCGACCTATGTATTCCGAACTTGCGAGGTCCAAGTTTTAATACTCCATATCACAGCTTTCTCGAGTGTTTCCTACATGCAATCTTATCAGAGTTATCATCCAGTCACTCAGAGACAAAGTACATTTGCAATGAATTTTGGGTCATTGCCGTAATAGAACACTGCAAGTTTTAATAGTTTGTTATTTTCTAACAATGTTGCTTCCGCATACGACACCACACCGCACTACATCACACCGCACTACACAACACAACACCGCACTACATAACACAACACCGCACTACACCACACCACACCGCACTTCATCACACAGCACTACTAAACACAACACGAAACAACATAACACATTCATGTACTTGTCGTCCGGAACATCTGTCACTGATTCAAAACTGAAACGCGTACGTATTAAATGTTTAATTTAAGCTACTTTCTTAACTCGCATTACAGAAAGGCTACATAAATAAAATACTCTGCATGGAGTTCCCCTGTTTTCGTCTCATTTTTTAAAACAAACGTTTTAAAGTTGGTGCCAATGGCTTCAAATCAAATTAGTTATGCGCTCTTCAATAGTATCAAATTTTTCCCCTTTCATCTCAGGTGACGATAAACGCCTTATTTACCTCCGTTCCATGTATCGGAAACGTTCTGCTAGTTTGCTTGGTGTTCTGGTTGATATTCAGTATCTTGGGGGTACAGCTGTTTGCAGGAAAGTTTTACAAGTGTGTGGACTCCGAAGGGAATCGACTTTCAGCCAGCGTGGTTCCTGACAAGGTCACGTGCTGGAGTCACAACGGTAATTTCACTTGGAAAAACTCGGATATTAACTTTGATAACGTTGCCAACGGATTTCTTGCACTACTTCAAACGGTACGTTAAAATTAATACTATATTCTACCAAAGTAAAAGAAAAATGTTATTTTTTATTATCAAAGGTAACTCTGTGACTTCCTCTAGAAAGGGACTCATCGGCCGCTTCTCGTCACAGTAAAAAGATGAAGACCATTTTTAGTCCAAGTATAAATGAACGTTTTCCTTTTAAATATTTAATTTGAATACAAACTGAGCAATTTTATTTTGATTAAGTATCAAGTTAGCAACTTTACTTTTATCTGATATCTAGTTAGAAATGTCATTGCATTCCTGTTATTGTATATGATCAAGTTTTAGTGTTTTATAAAATGCAAACTGTATTTATAGTATGGACGACCAATAGTTGAGCAGCTGAACGACTGATAATTGCCATCCTTTAAAAATTGAGTTGTTTATTGTTATAATTGTTATTATTTTTATTGTTAACATATTATTATTATTATTATTATTAATATTATTATTATTATTTTAGCTTCTTCTTTACAGGTTAATAAATCAATGCACATTTGCTCCGTCCATCTTGTTCTACCATGTTGGATTTTTTACGCATTCGTCTCGCAAAGAATTAGATTTCTTGGGTTACTTTGAGCGGGCGGTAGATTATAGTCAATGTTAACAATAATCAAGATGAAATACAACTTCATAAAACGCATTACAAAAGCGCTTTTGAACGAATTTTACGGAGCGCGAAGACCGTGGTATTCAAAGTGTGTTCACAGTGTCTATTACTATTATTATTATTATTATTATTATTATTATTACTATTATTATTATTATTATTATTATTATCATTATTATTATTGTTATTGCTATGTTTAGTTGATTTTGTTTGTCACAGATTTACGTACGAACATACCATGCCTTTGAAAGAAACAAAAAAGAGAGAAATTATATATGTAGTGTGGCAGGGATAAGGAAACAGCACATAGTCCTTATTGTTAACCTACCCTTGATTTGATTATTATTACTATTTTTGTTGTTGTTGTTGTTGTTGTTGTTGTTGTTGTTATTATTATTATTATTATTATTATCATCATCATCATCACCATTATTGTAAAGGCTCAGTCGGTTAGATCTGTGATTGCCAAACCCATACCCCGGAATTAATCCCCGAGAACTAACAATTTTATCCCCTGAGTTTCGCAATGTTTCAATTCCAAGAAAGTAGAGAGTAGAACAGTGAAATCAAGTTACAGAGAAATGCTCAGCCTCTTCGTCTATCCCTTTCATTTTTTCTCGTGTTCTACAAATTTTATCGTTTTTGAAATTTACAAGCAGTTTCAATTTAAGGTTCTTTAATATAGCTGCTAATGAATATAGAAAGAATCATGCACATAAATTCTACTTTGCCATTACTTCCTCTTGTGCCCGACAGGCTACAATTCAAGGAGCGATTGAAATCATGGAGGATTCCACGGATGCGACTAAGGTGAGAATACCACCTTCGATATACACTTTTTTGTTGATACTGTATTTCCTTCCCTCATTGGAACCAACTGCAATCGCAGACAATTTTTAAATTGTTAAAACATGTTGTCAAATACAAGCGATATTAAGAAGCGAACCAATCACTATAACCATCCTATGTCAAGCAACGTATAATAAATAATACGCAAAGTTTGATACGTCATGATTTATCCAGCTGTGAGATAACATTTGACATCTTAGAATAGAGGGCTTATCAACTAGATAAACTTTGAGATATGGCACGAATTTTGAGAGAAAAGGTAATAAGGAAGTAAGAGTACAAAACTGGAAAATACAGCGTCAGTTCGGTTAATTGGTGTAGGAAGAGGGAAGGAAATGTTTTATCCCATTTAGTTAATTGGTTTCCATTTGTTCTCACTGCAGCAAACACACCAAACGTACCCGCATTTTGTTCGGTTAACCCGCCTCAGTACTTAGCTAGCCCACTTGCTGATGTTGATACAAATGTTATCAGTTTCTATCAATTAATCTCAGACTGCCGTGTTTCATATTTCTGACTTTTCTTTATCACAGGTGGACGAGCAACCCATAGCCGAGAACAACCTTCCGGCGTACATCTTTTTTGTATTTTTCATTGTTACCGGAGCATTTTTTGTCTTGAATCTGTTTGTGGGTGTTATCATTAATAACTTCAACCTATTAAAAGCGAAGGTAAGTAACTAAAGTACTTAAGCTTAAGTAAGTAATAAGTAAGTCGCTTTTCCAACATCGCAATATCGTGCAAGCAAGTGAGATTCATGCCAACAGACTGTTTATTCTGTGTACATTAGAATACAAGGAAACAGACTGCGCATTTGATTGCCCCCTTTAACTCTTGACTACGTCACAGCTTATTTAATGTTTTTCAAACTACCCTCAAGAACAGACACAATACAATCTTCAACCTTTAACTTACTAAAACCTCTTTAACTTGAGTTTGCCGCAGTAACTACAACGGTAACAAACTCTCTGGACTTACTGTCTGTGTAGAAGCTAGGGGAAGCAAGTTTAAAGTTATTTAAGTGACAAAGTGTTTTTGGAAGGAATTGGAGGTGTTATCTTTGTAACCTATGTCAGTACAGTTTTATCAAGTTACAAATGATATGTAAAGATGGCTATCTTAAATTTTAATCAGCTACAAATTACGATGTCTAATTTTTTGACAACTTCTAAAGTAAAAAAGGAAAACTCAATTCCGTTCTAGTATGATGATGGCGTTGGTTTATTTCTAACTGAAAAACAACGCAAATGGGTCGGAGTATTGAGGAAAGCAGTGAAAAAGAAACAGAAATCAAAACTTCTCAAATACAAACCAAAGGTAAGACTGATATCTTATTGTGGCGGGTATACTAGCACAGATAACTTGAGAGAAACCATTTGCAGGTTTGCTAAGGTGGTTTGGACTTGGAACAAATGAGTCACAAAAACTGTCATTCAGACGATTCATAGTAGTTTCTGAAATTATATTTATATTTAGAGTAAAGTGGGAACAGAAACATACAACAAAAATTGAGTGAAAATGTGATTCAACCGAGAATCGAACCCGGGTCTCCCGATTACATGTTGAGCGCCTTAAACGCAATTCTTCAACTTTTAGCATTTTACTTTCAATATTTCTTTAATCCTACGATGTCGAGACAAGTGCTAAATTGGGCGAGAGATTAACGACGGATTGCGCTCGTGCAAACTAGATTGTCAAAAAAAGTACTAATCGTTTTATGAAGCTTTGCATGAACTTGATGGCAGTTTGGTTGTATGTCGGACAATGGTTGTGTTGACGTGCATTTCCTTACTAGGGTTGGGTACGTGGCTGGATGTTTGACGTAGTGACGAGCGACAAGTTTGAGATTACCATATTAGGTGTTGTAACACTCAACATGATATTGATGATGATTCAACATTACGGCCAGCCGGACAGCGTGACAAAAGCGTTACATATCCTTTGACAATTGGAAATATTTAAACAATGCCGCAGTGTAGTTTGCTATATGTTGCCCATATTTTGCTATCGTCATTTCTAGGTGTTAACAATTATCTACTTACGAAGGCTTATTCCGGTAGATGGTGGATATCAAAATATTATTGAATTCGAAATAGTATCTACTCTTTCAACAACCCTGGCCAGCAAAATAAATCAACTTTACTTAACAAGGGACGTCAGTTTTTGTTGAACTAGTCGATTAAGTTGTGCAAATTCATCACAATTATGGACAATAAACTTATATATATTTTGTTATTTGGCAAAGAAAACAAGTTAAGGAGTGCAATCGCTCTAAAAATACAACGTTTCCGATTAAAAATTTATTGTCAAAAACATCTGTTTTTTTATTACTTTTCCTGTTGTTTTTTCTGATTTAACAAAAATTTTAAAAAATAGTCATCAAACAGTTTGAGAAATCACGATTATTTTATATTTGTAAAGTTATAAAGTTTCCTATTGATTTGTGTCAATGTTGCGTTTGCGGATACCTCGAGTACTGAAATGTGTTTCGGCTAGCAATGAGATTACCCAGAAATGGTTTTTTTTTCAACTTTTCCTTAAATGCGTTTTTTTTCAACTTTTCCTTAACGATGACTGTGGTTTTGCCCAGTTGACACGAGTTATGAGCATATTGTTTACTTCGGTGTTCCTGTTAGAAGCAGTGGTGAAACTGGCCGCACTCGGAATTCATTACTTCAAGGCGGGCTGGAACGTGTTTGACTTAGTAATAATCATAACGTCGATAACAGGTTAGCCAAGGACTTGTGTCTAATTTTCTCACAGTTTCAGCCTCTGCTGGTAAATTGCCGTACTTCAGGAAATTTGTAAAACAAAAACAAAAAAAAAAACGAAAAATCAGACAAACAGACCGATCGACCGACCGACCGACCGACCGACCGGAAGAAAGGAAAAGAAGTAACAAAAGGGAAAAAATAGAAAATGAAAGAAGGGAGGAGAAAGGAAGAGAAAGAAAAAAGAATGGAAGAAACAGACGCTTCTCCTTATAGTCTCATACTTTATATATGCTATTTAACTAATGAGTCTACTCAATAGTAGTAGCTATCGCTAAGTGCCAACGAGCAAAACAAAAACTGAACATTTAGAAAAAAGGTGTAAATGCGATTTTGAGTCAGATTTCAATAAGTTACTGTTGAACCCTGAAATTTTAGCCCTCGGATCTTTTAAACACCATGTTTTGACTGTTTTCTTGGAGGCTAAAATAGAATTCACCTACATTAAACTCGTTATCCGTATTGACCAACAGAAGAAAAACGAAAATGGGATAACTTCCTTCTTTTGTTTTCAAAAGCTGATAAAACATGAGTTGTTTTGCGAGGCGGCAGTATCATAGAGCACTGTGTGCATGAGCTGCAGGGAGAACTAATAACAGTAATTACAGCATGAGAAATGTACACAAACACAACATTGTAGCGTTAATACTACGGGCGCACTTCAGCCGTCAAGTGACTTTGAAACCCGTGGGAATAACTTCAGAAAGTAGATATTTTTCTAATCCACTCCCAGCCCTGTGTTTTTATGTGCTTAGCCGATCACTTTTACAGTACAAGGCAATGAGTTTTGGGGAGTTTCCCTGCAAGTAAAACAGCAACTTAAGTTATAGCAGAGTTGATTGGTGAGCTTGCTAGCTCGAGTGCTTGTCTCAATGTCCAATAGTTCGTGTTATGGCTCGCTGGCCGATTGTGAACGCTGAACTTGTTAGGAAATTTGTGAGCTGTGTACACTTTTTGAACGAGTTTCAGCTCACACAAACTCCTGACAGAAGTGCACCCGCGTATTTGTCAATAAATAAACGCAAAGTAGCGCAAGGAAGTGGGTCGTTTTACTCACCTTTCGACTCAAAATCCAAAGACACTTGCACCCGAAGAGGCCACGAAGCTCGACGCTTATGCGCTAAAGAACAGGCGCTCTGATTGGCTCTACTCCTCAAAAGTCTTTCTCTGATTGGTTGTCGATGTGTTGACGAAATTTCTATTGTTGTCTTATGTTACATGAAAATCGAGATTGTTTCTCCCTGTAGCTCATGCACACATTATTTGATGAATGACGGAAGGAGAAACTGACATCGTAAATCAGGTGGTTAATGACAAAAAGTCAGATAAAGACGCAATATCTTTGTCATGTAACACGTGTCTCGTTCTATCGCTTGATAAGCATATTTAACTGTGATTAACATCGTTTGACTGTCCTTCAAAACGCATTAACTTTAATTAGAATAACCTTTCTTAAATAGCAGTGAGCTAGTTAACCAGTAAATGGGGACACTACACTACACTAAAAATTTTGTAAGAACCTAGTTAATTATTTACATGTTTTAGAAGTTTAAAATCGTAATGATATGAAACTATGCTGTACTAAGCCCTTACTATACTTTATTATCCAACTTTAGTCCGCGGAGTACAAAAAACCCATATTTAGGCCTGGAACGAGTACAAATATCCTACGAAATTCGTTCAGTAGAAGGTTATTTTGTACAGTTGTTCGTTACGCATCGCAAGTTTTCCCGCCGTTAGTTTGTTTTCCCGCCTTTCCGTGTGCCGGCCGTCGTGTGCAACCAACTGTTGTTGAAGGTGTTGTTTATTCTTTTCGTTTTGTTTTCACTTTAAGAGTATTGTTTTCATCGAAAGAGTTTTGCTATTTGATTGGGGAATTTACATACGAAAGAATGGAACACCAAGAAGAAAATTCAACAGAATTTTGCTTTACTTGAGAATATTTTGACAGCCTTAAACTCGATCAAGCAAGAAAACGTTTGCACGATGGCCAAAATGGAGGATGAACCACTCAATTGAAATCTCAGTCGAAGTGCTTGCATGCTGAAAAACACGAATCAGACTCTTTCTGTTGTTAAGCTAACACCAAATGACATTTGAAGAAAAAGTACAGATGCGTCAATCCCTCCACTGGATTTTGAGTTTGTAAAACTGTGAGTAGCTCCTTTTGCTTTTAAAATGTTTGCTGTTTTCTCTGAAACCATGCAATATCAAGCATAACACTTTATCAAAATACAAAAATGCGATTAATAGCCTGCACTTTCATAACTTAAAAGTGCAAAAGACCGACTATTGTAAATCATTTAGAGAAAAGAAAGAATCTAATTATCAGCCGATGTTGTTGATTCCGGGGTTGATTAAACCATCAATCGTTTTCATTTTTGAAGTTTGTGAAAATGTTTTGGTCAAACTTTACATTTCATTCTATCTTTAAGTGGGATCAAAATAACTTAAATTAAAACAATTACAACTAAATTATGTACATTTTCATCATAATTTTATTGGTATCAAAAAAACATAAATGGTTGTATATCTTTTTTGTTTGTGTTCAAAATTCACTCGCGCGTTAAGTCAAAACGTTTGCTTTCATGATCTATAGTCACTCAGCATGTTCATGATAAAAACAGGGGAGAAAAAGTTGGATAATAAATCTCTTATTAGACAATTTAGTGTGTAGTAGAGGTGGACATTTTTACTCGTCTTTTGTATACGACTCATAATATCCACCCATACTTCACTATAAACTGTCTAATAAGATATATAATATATATTAGACTAGACTAGACTATTCTTTACTGTTCTATTCTATTTTATACTATACTATACTATACCTGTTACTACTATTCCCTTAGTAAGGCGGTAAGGCATTGTTTTTATTAAGAATGGCTTTTGGCTAAAATCTTTGTGTTGCCTTTGCAGGTATCGTCTTTGATATCATTGATACAGGGCAGAAGATCAACCCCAGTGTGTTACGCGTTTTACGGATTTTTAGAGTTGCTAGGCTGCTGAAGTTCCTTAGTATCGCCAAAGGCGTTCGCCAATTGATTGTCGCCTTAATAATTTCTTTGCCTTCTCTCTTAAATGTGGGGACTTTATTATTCATAGTTGTTTTCATCTATGCCATCGTTGGAATGTCCTTATTTGGAAACATTAAACATCAAGGAAGTATTAACGATATGGAAAATTTTGAAGACTTTGGTAAATCGATGCTGCTTTTGTTCCGGCTCTCGACGGGAGCGGGATGGAATGACATTCTTCAGTCTCTTTCAGTTAAACCTCCCGAGTGTGATTCAGCTCACGATGGTCTTGTAACCGGAAATTGTGGGCACTCGTTAACAGCCGTAGCCTACATTACTAGCTACATCTTTGTCGTGTTTCTTATCATGATAAACATGTACATTGCTATTATCTTAGAAAATGTCAGCTCCATTCACGAAGAAGAGGAATTTGTAATCACCGAGGCAACAATTGACAATTTTTATGAAGTATGGAGTTTGTTTGCACCAAACGGAGCTCAAACTCTTCCCTACAAGGGACTCTCTGACTTTGTTGCACACCTTGACAAACCACTATGTATTCCACAACCTAACAGCATGAAGATCTTGCGCATGGAGATCCCTCTTCGAAAAGGAGATAAAGCTCATATCTTTGATGTAATGAAATCACTCGTAAAACGCGCTTTGGAAAAAGAAGGGCAACTCGAATCATCGGATGTCTTTGATCTAATTGTTAAGAAAATGGAGGCTCGTTTTGGCCTTTGGCGTACACGCTTCGGTCAAAATAAAGCCGATGCGAGAGAACTGGCTGCAATGACCATTCAGAAGGCCTATCGTAAGCACAGACTAAAACAGCAGCTTTATATAACTGTTGAGCGAGTACGTTGTTTAGAAAGTACAAAAACGTGTTTAGGCAATACAGCTAACGTTGTATTTGGCATTATTTCGAATACCAATACAGATCAAGCTAGCCTTCGCTCAATTCCAGATGAAGTGAGACCTATTTCTTGTACAAATGCCCCTAATTTTCACAATGGGTTCAACATAGATATTTCCGCCGAATCAGCACTCTGATATTTCTCTAAAAAAGACAAGAATGTGAAAACAGATGTGAAATGACCGCTGATTGACAATGTACTTTCTCCTGCCAATCGCAAAATAAAGTCATCGATCTGCTGCTGAATGGCTTATAACTTATATTCAATTCTATTTGACTTTCAAATCTTTTCTTAAATTAGTAATAATCTCTCATTAAACTTAATTTGTAGTTTTCAAAAGTGTCTTTAAAAATATCCTATGTTTTATATATATATGACCAACTTCAGTTGTCACTCCTCAACATTTCTTATAGCTCCTATTCACTTCCATCAAGTTGATCAACATCCATCTTCTCTTCTTTACAGTATCAGTATAAATAAGTCACTTAGTTTTCAGAATAGGGGGGCTAATCATCCAACCCATACCCTCTTAGATGAAGAGCAAAATTTAGCAAGTGAAACTTAAAAACTTATTGTAGTACTTGTGTACTATCAAAAACATGGTGTACATGCAAGCTTTGCCAAAAAACAGCGCATGTCGATTTATCTGGCTCGCCATTGTCTTCGACTTGTTCGTTGTATTCTTCTATACTTTCTTTGCCGTCCACCATGGGTATTGTCAAACACGCGGACCTTTCTCCGTACTATAACAAGACGAGAATAATCCCAAGCTATGAGTGGGCGACTCAGTACAACCTGAGATCTGTAAATATCGTCTTGATTCTGTTACCCACGAATATATGATGGCAACTTGCAGTTGCGTTTTCTTGCCAATAATCGTTCAAACGATACACGACTTAAAACTTTTTTTACCGGAAGGGGGCAGAGCTATCACTATCACTATTGCTATATCACAATTACTATTAACAACAACATATTTTATTTACCTAATGAATCAATCAATGATTAAATATTTACAGGTTATAAGACAATGTAGATTAGGGGTTATACCATTACTATTGCTGTTTAACAATTTGTTTTATATTAATTTAAATCAATTCTTCTGTTTTACAGCACGGAAAACCTTAATATGAGTAAGGCCAAAGCCAAAAGCTTGAATCGCTAAGGGTCAGCTAAGAAAAAAAATGCTTTACAGATTTGTTAACTAAATATAGATAGTAGAGTAAATCACAATGAATAAACAATTATATGTTCAAAATAAGCTAAATTATGCAAAATTCAAAATAAATTTAAAAGAGTTTAATAATACACTAAATAAATTGTGTACTACAGAATAAATTGCTTTGAGTTCAATACCTACAATGTAATATAACGGTATCTTATCTTGATAGACGTTTATTCATATAAGAAGAATATTTTGGTTTTTCTTTTGTGATTGGATTATGTAAAGGAGTGCCGAAAAGAGAGAGGAGGATTGTTTCATATTGTGGGTGCTAAGCTTGGAAGTGGATTGACAAATGGTAATTGTTTATTTGTATTACGTCTTGAGCGAGTAAATAATCGCAGCATTCAAAGTTGAAACAAAAAGTGAAAAGAGGCAAGGGGGTAGTTGTTTATTAATATGGTATTTCAAAAATGGAATGAATAGGTAAAATATTTAGCTTTTGGAATAGAGGTTTTGTATGAGTGAGAGGGGGAGAAAAAGTAAGGATGCGGACCAGTTACTTTTGCAAGAGTAGAAGAGGTTCAATATGCGAGTCACAAGTAGATGCCCATGTCAGATTGAAACAAATCAGAAAAAGAGTAATGTAGCCAAATACCTATTCGGAGGGGCTTATGAAACGGTCGACTGGAAACCTCTGTGACTATCATCAATTTTTGCAAGGACTTAGATTTTCGGGTAATCTTGCTAATGAGGCGGAAGGGGGCAGGGATTATTCTTGTAGAACATTCTTTCCATAAAGATTATAGATTCAATATAATATAATATATTTCAAGCGTTTATCTTTCGAAAAAAGGAGGTGGCTTTGTTAGTTCAAGCAACCGTTCTAGATAGTAAAAAACAGAACAAAATCTTTGACCAGAGTTAAATTATTAAACATTTTCGAGCAAATTAGCGACAGACTGTCAAGGCTGTTTGCGACGCCTTGTTTTAAGGTTAAAGGTTTTTATGTCTGTGTGTCGTCTCGTGATCAAGATTTGCTACGAAAACCAGCTGCACTGATAAGAATCCTCACGAGCCACGGTGTCTAGTTCTCTCGGCTTTTGTTAATTCGTGTTAGTTAAAGAGTTGCGGGTGGAAAACTGAGAATAAAATGTTATGTTTTCAAGATTGCATCTCAAAATATTCGTACGCAGGATGAGACCTTTCTACAGTACGAAGAGTTCTCGAAAATACAGAACACTCATTCTTTCAATAATGAATCCATCTGACGCTGGTTACCTTAATGTATAACGGTTTCATGTTCTAGCAATATCAGTTAAAATGAATTATTGTTTCTCTTATAGAAATAACAACTTACGTAAAAAAAAAGCACACGTGCAATCAGCGAAACAAATGGTAAGAGATCTTTACAAACTTAAGGAATGACATCTGTAAGTAAAAAACGAACATCTATTTCGTTTTCTATTGTATAGAACGCACATCAGTTGTATATGGTTTAAAACAATTACCTGCACTTAGAATATATTTTATAATTTAATTCGTGTTTACTGAAGTGTTTCTTATCACGTAAACTCGATAAGAAGATAGTTCTAAGATATGTAAAGTTTTCGACTGCATGGTTAAATAGTAAAACCCATCACTAAATAAGCCATCCTTTGGAATGAAGTGCAAACATTCTTAACTTATTAGTATTCATGAGGAGTTTTCACTGATCATAGTTATTATATCTTTTATCTTTAACCAGCAACGAATGCAATGAGATTAACATCAGAGTTGTTAACATGTAATAATAGCCATTTATCATTATGGGAATGTTTGGCTTTAATATATCGGGTTAGCACTAGACGCTTTTTTTTTTTTATAAAAACCAGTAAATTTGGCCGAGGCTCATTGTTCTTAACTTTTTGACGATTTGAACCTCAAACTGTTCTTAATTTGTTCTTATTTATAACTAAGCCTTAGGTATTGCAATACATGTATTGGAAAACGAATTGCTTGACAAGTGTATTTTTGATCAATTCAACCCCTTATCAAGATCGAGGCTCAGTAAAGTTTTCAAAAAAAATAGCCATTGAGCCCGAGCCTCAGCTTGTTCTTAAATTGTTCTTAAATTTTGCCCAATCTGACCCTCGTTGCTTTAATAAAGTTGTTCGTATATTTAAAAAGGGTATAAACGAAAAAAGATACTTTCTTCAGTTTTCAACTGATCCTCTGTGTTATGCAAGACGAACTTAAAACCGTTTCTTCTTCTCTTGATAACTCAATTTTTTACCTCCTTTCTAACAGTTCAGTTCACTTTTATTGTGTGATCTGAGTAATCAATATCAAAAATGTATTTCTTTAGTATACTCGTACAAGAGATATTCAGTAAACTTCGGTTGATTGGTACATTTACTACAATCTTTGTTGCACCATCATTTATATGCAGATTTATTAGTCAGTGGATATTAGGAACAAACATTAAACGTCGCATGTAATTGAAGAAACTCGAAGCGGATTTATTGTTGATTACAAAAAAAGGTATTACCAAGTTCATAATTTACATACACGAGAAATTCCTAAAGCGACCTCAATTTCGCCGGGTGCACGATTTCGACCGTGCTCTAACAAAAGGACGTTATCATTTTTGATAAGGCCGTCATTTGAGACCACCGCTCAAAAACTTAATTATTTATTAGTTTAGTAGCACAAGTTTGTTTGAAGTTATGCACGACGACGTGTAGACCAAGTTCTGACGGACAACATGCAGTGGTATTTGAGTATGTACACAGACCGCTGAGAAGTGAGCAAGACGTGGAGTTGTTCCGCATGCTGAGTTTGCCAGGCGACATAAAAATATGAAAACAACTTGTACGACACTTGAGGGTAGAACTGCTAAACGGAAACAAGGAATAGAAAACAGTTAAGAGACCACCACATAGAGGTATTGGAATGTTCTCCGTGATTATGTTTGCTTTTTGTTACTTCAAATACAGCAAAAATGCTCGCGTGCAAATCAGATGTTCTCTACTTCATTCGCCCATCAGACAAACTACTGAGAAACTTAATAACGTTTTGAAACTATAAACATAAAGCAATAACTCGTTGGCGCCTGAAGTAAGGCAAAGCATACATTGATAGAATCAGTTCATTCGTGACTAGCACTAGAATAGACTCGTAATAATACTAATAACCTCGCCTAATTAAGTATTCTAAGAATACTGTGTACCAACGAAACGAAGATTCTCGTCTATGTACATCCATGAATTTCCAAAATACATATACACGCGATTTTCAAATATTATGCTTTTATGCTTTAGTTCGTGTTGTATGAAGTTGTTACTACGGCAGCTGGTTGGACTTGATATCAAACGAAAGTTGGCAATGCATATTTGATATCGTAAATTGTAAATCAGTTTATTTTGCCCTTTATAAGCATTTGCCACATACTTTCGTCAGCGGCGTGTGCTCTGATTCGCTCTTAAATTGATTTCTGGGAATGTCCTATGCATCATCTTCCCTCTCTGGTTATTCTGACAGCCGACATGTTGTTATTTTATAGTTTGTGGAGTTTCCAGCACCAAACCTGTTGATCTTCAATCGAAGACGCTTATATTCAATAAGACACAATTAACAAGTAATCTGATCTGTTTGTTAATTCTAACTTCAACATTAATGTTGACGTTAGAGTGTTAAGTACCCACATCAAAAGTTTTTCATCCTGACGTAGATATATCTTGCAATACAGTAAAAACACATATATTAGAACGACCAAAACTAAGAACCTAAAGTTAAAACTGATGGGGTTCTTTTCCATACAGTTATTTCAAGATCCCCTTAGATATATGAAGTCTTATATTGAAGGATGTTTGATATGTAAGTTGTCGCATCAGATCCAGAATTCTGTTGCACCATTAGAAGCAATGCTACAAGAGCCTTCGAGAATTATTAAGCAACTTTTTTATGACAACCTAACACTGATTCAAAAACACAAAACTACTAAATAAAATAACTAAATAATAATAAAAAATAGCCTAACGGCCTCATCCCCACATATAGCAATCTAACAAATACATAGAAAGCTGTCTGAGTTCTAATACGCTTTTACTGTACTGAAAACACACTGAATATCACACACACTCACTCACTCACTCACTCAAACAAACACGAACACACACACACACACACACACACACAAACAAACAAAAAGACCCACTTACAAATCATACACATTTCCACTCACGCATGCGCACACGAACACAGACACACCCACACTTGCTCACGCACCTTGCATGTCCAACTCATTTATCTCTTTATCAACGCGTAAGATAGCAACTAAATTCTTAACCGTCTTCTGTAGCCTCACAGCCTTACTTCGTCATCGTGCTCCAGCCAAAATATGACCAATTCTCGACCAAGGTCAATAAGTTTCAGTGAACCAGCAAGTGCAACGGGGAAAATAGAACACATAGCAGCCACAACTGGAGTACAACAAGAGCCAGTACCCCAAACAGGGTTGAAGTCCATTCCACAGTTTCTCGTTGGAAAGCCTCTTAAGGACTATGACGCAACTGGTGGTGAAGTAAGTTCGCTTATTTTTTATTAGACACCTTCACAGGTAAAAATGATGTGGGAACGAGTAGCACTCACTTATTAAGTTCGAATGATGTTCAGTTCTAGAATGGACTGAAAAAGAGTAAAAATTTGTTCATTCACCTATGCCAAGAGGAACGAAAAAACAAACTAGCTAAAAAACGACTGAAATAGATTAGTATGAAATAAAATAAATAAATAAACAAATAAATAAACAAATAAATAAATAAACAATCAAATAAAATAATAAATAAATAAAAGGATGGATTGCTTGGTGGATAAATGACTGATGAACCAACAAGTAGGTGAGAGAGTGATTAAAGCATCTTTTATTCTTAATTAACGATCCATGTAAAATTTAGGTTGGATTAAGCTTAATTTTCAACCAACAGTCATGGTTTTTTTTATCGATGTCATAGACACTGTTTGTTCTGTTTCTTTTTTCCCGTCTTGATATTTTGAATGCCTTGAAGATATCTGGTTTAGTAGGAGAATAACATTTTTTTTAAATAATGCTATTAAGAATTAATAAATTTCTATCACAACTTTCTTTTTAAATATGCTGTTACAGACACCTGCCGAGAGGACATTCTTGGTTCTGCGCCGACGCAGATGGGGGGAGACGTTTGACCACGCCTACAGATTTAACAAGGCACGATCGCTGTGGCTGCTCGGACCCCACAATCCTGTTCGCACTTGTGCCATCAGAGTAACAACAAACAAATATCCTTTATCTAGCAACATGGAGGTATCAGACTGCCTTAAGGCATTGGTGACAATCGGAACTAGACAGCAGTGCATGGACTTCTAATCTTTATCGCTGTCAACTTTTTGAAAGTAGTGTGGTAGCAGCAGTGCTTTGGTCGCGATATACCGTAAAATGGTGTTGATGAGCCCCTTCTCTACCCCCCCCCCCTGCTACACTCTTTTTTTTATTAAGAACAAA
>JAOBYF010506632.1:0-15757 GCA_025403605.1 Parazoanthus darwini
AAAATAATCAAGGAAACGAAGTAAATCAACGACCGTAAATAGAACAAGGAAGCGGAAGAAACCACCAACCGCAGTAGCGTACCTAGACTGCGAAAAAACAGGTGAATGGGGTCTCATTCCTGTAAAAGATTTAAGACAATCAGGGACCAGATCTGTCCAAGTCACTGTGCTTCCTGGCTTTCAATGAGCAAGGACAATGCCTTAAATTGGTCTCCAGCAGCTTTGCTTCTAACTGAAAGTTGCTGGTAGTTGCAATAAATCATTACCTCTAAACTGACGTTTATCGGAGAAACTCACAAACAAAGTTGCCGCCAAATCGCAGTCGCTCCGGTCGCGCGGGCGGGAATTCAAGATTTACACACGTCAAGAATTGGTGTTAGTAACTAACATCAGTTCGTAGACACAAATTGTAAAGAGGAGCAGAACACGTTAAATGACCAAACTCGCCCCGTTAGTTTCCCGAATCGTGCAGCAAACTGTTGATTTATTAAACAATTGGGCAAAAGAGACCGCTTACAGCTACAACGTATGGTTTCTAGGCCCCGTCTAAGCTGTAAAAATCTTCAAGCTAAAACCACGACAATTACTCTAAAACTATAAAAATGAGTAAATTTCGAATTAGACTGATTTTATTTTCTTGCTTCAGAATCATCCAAATCAACAGCCGCTAACATTTTCATAACAGACATCTTTCCGTTTGGTTTTGTACACAGTTCTTGCAACGAAGAACCAGTGTACACTCGTTTCAAAGCATTAAAGTGATGCAATTCTAGTGGTCATCTTGCAGGCGCTACAACTCAACAATACACTTCAGAGCTCATTATTTGCCGCTCACATTCGGAATGCAATAAAAATAGCCACAGGAACTCTCTAACATACTTTCGAACATGTTTCGAACAGCTCACAAATGTCTTTTTTTTCTTTCATCGCTATTCGTTTTGTAAATAATTGTTCTATCACCTGTTGCGCAAGTCTGGCGAAACGTGGAGTGCTAAAAATGCGTGAAACGTGAAATAACTAATATTAGGAAATAGAACCATAATTTCGTACCCTTAATAAAACTCTGGCTTTATTTTTAAGGAATTTAAAAGTGGACGGTATCTGATAGTGAGTTTTGGTCTCCAGAAAAAAATCCCCGTTACGTGGTAAACGAGATCTTTGCCCAGTAACTCATTCCCCTATCAGTGAATATATAAACTCAAGAAAGACGTCGTAACTAATTCGAAGATTTGACTTGAAAACCGGCTTTTGTTTTTTAAAGAAATCTCTAGTCCTTAAACTAGTTTAAGACGATTGGGTGCTTTGAAAATTAAAGTGGTTTTTGAGATCTCTTAACAATAAATGAATAAATTATTTCTCTCTCTCTCTCTGTCTGATTTTTACCGGGGAAAAAAAGCGAAGCCGAGTGGTTATCTTTCCCCCCGAGTGTTCTACAGCTTATGGAGTGTTACAATTTAAAGAAATTAGAATGTCTCTAGTCCAAGATGTATACATTACGTCTGCCATCCTATACACAATCAGAGCGCCCATAAAACTCATAAAAAACTATTAATTATCTAAGCATTTGAAGTGTTGATGTCCATCACAGCACTTCAAATACACAAAAGAAAATATTTAAAGCAACAAGGTGACTTAAGTAAAGGTAAACAAATTATTTATATTAGCTAGTGAGGGTTAATATGGCTCAAAAAGGTTTACAGATTTTTTGCTATGGACATACTGCATATATAAAGTGCATGGCTAGGCTGATGACTTGGTGTTTATTGTGCGCCCCTTTTTAGAATTTACTTTTTTGACTTTGAAGTAAGAATCAGTTTATAGTTACGGAAAGAACAAGGGGCGGAAACTTTCATTTGCAATTCATAAACTGTTTGAATACATCAGATGTCTGCCAATTATTCTGATCAAAAGATTCCTGTCAGGATACGGAACTAGCTGATATATAATTGTTCTCGTTTGACGCAATACCTATAGGGTCGTCAACGGCGTACAAATCAATGGAATTGTGGCAAATACAACGCTGATGACGCAGATTTTACTAAAAGGAACAGTTTGACAACTTTTAAAGTTTTGTTTGAATTGCTTAAAACACTTTCTTCAACGGCTGATTCGTATTAAATAGCTGATGAATAAAGAATCGTAGTTTCGATACTTCGTTATTCTCTTCATTATTCAAATTATTTTTTCTTCGTGTAAACATATTTTGTTTCTGTTTAATATAGTCTAAGCTTAACGGTCTGTTCGACTGAATACATTCTGTAATAGGAATACCTTCAGGAACTTTAGAGTAACCAACCACTTGAATACAGCCAAAAGTAAATGACAATTACCTACCTTGAATGAGCTTGAGACATGCCGCTAGTTTTGAGACACATCTCTCGGTTGCAGGGATCTATATTTTATTACTGTTCCGGAACACACTTTAACTGACTAAGTATATGAGTTAAAATTTTGGGAAAAAGAATTGAACGTTTCAGCATTCTACAAGCACAATATCATCGAAAATACTTGGGACAAACTCAACGGTTTGATAAGGATATAAGGATGTCCGATTCGTTTAAACAATGTGATCTTATAATATCTACTAAAATTGGTTCACTGTTTCATCTAATTGCTATGAAGACCACTGCACTCCTTTCGACTTCCTGATTTGAAAAATCCCCACCTTTTGAGCATGCATTGCTTAATTTTGTATTTCAGTTTGGAAAATCTCTGACAGTGCTGTAACGTTCTGTCACTGCCGTCTATTGTTTACAAAAACTACTTAAGCAGCTCTCAACATGGGATATTTCAGTCACAAAATCCAACTTGATCTAATCAAGCTTGTTGGACTGCCTTTCAAAGTACTCCAAGAAAAAGAAAACACTTATCAAGACTGGAACCATCAAGAATGAATCTCGAGGGTAAGTAGTTGGTATATTTTCCTGACTTGCTAAAGAAAACGTATGTTTCTTTGTGTTTGCATAACATTTGTATAACATTCTAAAACTTTTTCTTATTTAAAAAAAACACCGAAATGAATGAAAATTGTGAATCATCCTTCTTTAAAGACATTAAAGAGTATCCGGCCGCGAAACAAAAACTTTTTTTTCGAAATTTAGCGAATAGAATTTTCTCAACTGAAAAATTCCGTGTTGATTGATTTCGTTATCACTGTGCACCTGTTTATCAGGAAGTTAGGTTACCGATCGTGAGAACGGACTATAAATTAGTGTTGTGTATATATCGAGCTGTATTAAAAGAGATTTTCCACGTTTTAATCCGTGTATGACCAGTACTTCTGAATGAGTCTTGAACTGCATTGTTTATATACCTGCCTGTTTCGCGATCGATACTTCAGCAATTCACCATCTTTTTGTATAATTGTTAAAATCTAGCAGGTTTTCCGACCAGTTTTCTGATCCGACACAAGTACAACTTTTTATTTAACAAGAGCTTAAATAGTCCTGCGACAACATTAAAATAGAACATTCGATTATTCAACCAATTTGTAGACATGTAGAAACATTCCAAAGTATTATTGTATGTATAATCATGGAATGTACGGTTCGTTCAAGTGCTTTAAAATAACTTTAAACTATTTTGTAGGGAGTTCATGAGACACTATTTTCATTTATAAGAACCATTCGGCAGGTAATTTTGGCGGAGGATCGTGTTTGCAAATTTGGCTTCAATCTGTTTTTCTCATGTCAATAAGGGTTTACATGAACTACGGTATGGAATAGACGTCAGAAGTGGTCTGCAGCTTACATGTACGCATTGTAGAGGTTATGGGCTCCAGTATACCAATGAGCCGCCTGGAAAGTCTTATAAGCTTATATTGAAAACCTGGTTAAGTTGCAATTAGACTGCGAAGCTCATTTGTCGTATCCGTGTCCTCAGATTGCTTCTATTTTGGTACATACAACGCTTTGTAGCTTTTTTTCAACGAAAACTAATTTAAGCTATTTTAAGACTCCAACCCAAGTATTTTCTATCAAAAATAAATGTTCTAATTCAAAAATGGCGTTATCGCTATTACGAATAATGTTATCTCAGTCTTCATTAATCAAAATTGAAATTAATATAAAAGGAGTATTTATTCTTAAATATGGTTCTAAAACATAGACTCAGTTTTCTTTTAAAATTTTGTTTTTATAGTTTCCCAAGTAATGTCAGCTAGTTTTTCGTCATTCGAAGGATGTCCCGGGGCAGTTTACATTATCCAAAAGCAGTTTTACAGAGTTTGTTTCTAACTACAATTTTTTTTAGAAAAATGGCGAACCTAGTTGTAATACTGGCATGGGGCTTTACCTTGATAGACAACTATAAATTAAAATACGAAATGAATTTTGATGTTTGACACGTCATAGACCGAATACATATTTCATCACCAGTGGTCAAAAACAATAATTTCAAGTCGAGGTTCTCATACATTTTTTGCCTTTCTGGTCTCGGTTCAAAGCCTTTGTTCAGTGGCCAGTGGGGCATATTATGCTTTCGATCTGCTGCGCGTCAGAATATCACGCCAGATCATCGAACTGACCATATCAGAAGACAAGCTTTTTCAGAAACCAATTTGAAGTGATTGCGTCAATGGGAACACCCCAATCACTTTCAAAAATGTCGTACAACATCGTCAGTTGATCACGCCAGATCATCTTCTCACGAGCAATTAATTACTCAAGTATTCTGTCAAGAAAAGTTTTCTAACTTAAGATTGGTCGTTTTTCGTCGCAACTTTTAGCGAATCTTTATCTTAAAGTCTACTCACCATATGTACTCACCTTAACAAAAGAACAAACTTAAGATAAATATAATGCAGGAAACCTCGTTCTTATTTATTTGTTTAACATTTCAAGTCACACTTAGACCATGCACTTATTATTGAACAAAACTGAATTAAAAGCAGAATTCTCCGAAAAGTAAAGAGCGATAGTATTGTAGCACTCGGCTGAACTTAACTGAAACCGTAAAAATTGACAGCAAAAGTTCGTCTGCTAAACAACTTGTACTAACAATATAGTTTGTTTTGAAATATTAGGTCATATTAATGTTTTCATGAAATAAATTCGGACATTTGTAATCTGCTTTCCTGGTTTTAGGGGAGAATTTACAATAAATTTAGTAAACTTGAACAAATTAAACTTGACGGAAGCACGACGTAAAGACAACTAAATCAAGGAAAAACGAGCGTTTAATTTATTTCAGGGTTTTCTTTTCCAATAATAAATACATGCAACAGTTTTTTCAAATATATAACATGGGGAATTTTATATAAAAAAAGGACTTGAAATGATGAATTTTAAAAAAGCCACCAGGGCACTAACGGTTTATTCATGCACCAATGTATATTTTTAAACTGTTGATTGACAGAGCGTAAAATAACTTGAGCGGTTAGTTCACTTGAAGGACATGCAGCAATATACAATAAGCATTCTAGCATGAAATGATAAGTCAGGTAGCAAGTTTGGCCTTCTCAAAGGGTATTTAGGTGATTAGCGCTTGTGACTGTATGTTGGATGTTTTAACTTACCGTCAATGCACTGAACAACACCGCAGTGCAAAAGATTTTATACCAAAAACACATGGCCATTTGACTGGTGTTAGTGAATAATTACTAACACTCGCCGTGTAGAGGGTTCCCTCTAATTGGTTACAAAAATGTGCTACATATTGCTTTTATTTTTAAAAACACTACAAAGCTTAAATATTTTTTGTAAACAACACTTGATTAAACTCAATTTCATGTAAAATTTCATATATTTTAACAAATAGAATTTTACCGTATCGATTATATTAATAACTGATTCGCTTCACAAATCCTCTGTTTTTATTATGAACCAAAATTATTTATTGAAGCGCAGAAACTCTAACCAAATACCTGTACTATTCATGGAGAGTAGTTTGTTCGTCAACTTATAACTATTTTATTCAGTATCACTTTTATACAATGATTAGTTACTTTACTTCGTGTTCTTGTACATAGTGTTATCTGTAGTAACTACTTATTGCTCTTTTTCTTGAAGGAAAAAGCGCAGCCACCTAGTAAATCGTTATCCTTTGATTAATCCTTTACTTACTTTTTGATCCTTTCCTGCTTTAGGTTTTGTTTGGCTGGCCTTCCTCTGTGTAGCCTGGGACCAAGTTTCTGCGATGTCCTTCCCAGCTCCTCAAGTTACAATTACTAACTCGGCCATGGACAAATTTGAGTCACAAGTATACTTCTTGTTGAACGAACTGACAATAAAAGTGGCGGATGCTCACAGGATTTACGTAAGTATTTTATGAAACAAATCCTGCAACATGAATTAAATTGGGATTAATCCAAACGGAGTTGAGTGGTTTCTTACTATAAATCGAAGTCTATTAAAGAATCTTCTAGATTAACTAGTTGAAAGAAATCAAATACAAAATGTGTTTATTTTTAATAATACTATTGTTATTAATTTTGTTTATATTTTGTTAATTTTGTATTTATTGTTGTTGTTGTTGTTGTTGTTGTTGTCGCATTTCCCTTAAATAAAATTGAACTAAAACCAGCAACAGAAAGAAATTGTACTCGTAAGATTAAAGGGGAAGTTTCTTATTTTCCATAAATCTACATCAACAACAACAGTAGTTCATTTGCATTAGATATATTTATCTAATTGCAATAGATTTGGCAGCTTTGTTTGTTTTTTATTGCTTTTGCAAAATTTTAAAGAAAGTCTTGACACTGGCTGCCATGAATTGAAGCAGATCAAAGCAAAGTACATATAACACTGATATTCACTTATACCACTGAAATAGGCGAAAAAGATGTATTATTTTGATTTTTAATTCGACAAAGTTATGATTTGGTCGGCCGGATGTTGGTTTATCAGTTCTCAAACAGCAACGTCTGTAATGCAAAGGCGACATAAAAAGATTAATGAAAATACTAAAACGATCGCGTGTTATAATGTTTTCAGGCTACCAGTCACTCTCTCAAAGGTGATTCATCAGTCGATTTGCTGGATTTTTTTGTTGATGCACCACCCTCAACGAAGAAGTGGATCTGCTTGAAGCCGGTACGTGATGCGCTATACCAAGTATCTAAAACTGTTGTCAGTTAAAAATAAAACGTCCTTTTTCCTTGTAAATACTTTAATTTTGGGCGGCCTTCTTTCGCCACATGCACCTTCCGTGGACAGGGACGTTAAGCCGTTGGTCTAGTCTCCCATGTTCAATCTAGGGACTTAAAAGAACCCACATACTTGTCGATAGGAATAGGATAATGCCAGTGTTGTGGATTGTCACCTCTTCCTAAACGCACCAACAGTTGCATCAAACATTGTCCCACTAAAACTATTTCGCAAAGTTAGGAACAATTGGACTTGCTTATGTGCTCAAAGATTAACTATACTGGAAGTGTGCGGCGCGCTTGATGAAGTGCTTAAGATTTCCAACCACCTTATGCAATTTCAGACTCGTCGCTAGACCTATTAATATACAAGCGGATAATCGAAATTGTTTCAATAACTTTCCTACTTTTTCAGCAGTTTTTTATTTTATTTTAGAACAACTTTTGTCAAAACAAAGCAAATTGTCGTGTTGGAGGTTCTTATACTTCTGTAGAAAAATTTTATATATTTAATACCAATAATATTTAACCGCCGATTAGTCTAATATTTGATATCTGATTGTATTATCCTGGGCACAAATAATGTAGATACTGTTTTAGGAAATACATTTCAAAAAAATTGTTTTGAAGATACTTTAATAAATTTTACTCTAAAAATCAAAATAAGTTTTAATGTTTTTTTTAAAAAAACGTCACGAGCATAAAATCCAGAAGAAAGAGCAAAGTTTTTAAGTACTAGCTGCCATTTAGCATCTTTTGCGAATAGTTAGTAGCCTGCGAACCGGCTAAAAATGAACAACTCTTCGACAATTCTTGAAAATATTTTTAATATTGAAAATGCTGTCAATTTTATTAGGGTTTCCTACCATCTGACTGAAAATCGAGTTACGTGGTGATCTCTTTTGTAATGAAGTTTTAACTGCAAATGCTGATGTTACACCTTTTTCGACTTTCTTCAGTCTAAGAGATTGAGCAAATGTGTCCGTACACTGAAGGCGTTTATGACCCCCTTGAAAACTGTGCTGGAAGACGAAAAGCAGCTGTCAAATCGAACCGGCGACACTCGAGCGTTCAACACCATCAGAATGATGCGTGCGATATGGCTTCAGAGCACATATCGTGGACTGCAGAGGATGGTGAGATATATTCTTGTAATATAAAACAACGAACGGATAACTTCTCAATAAACACGAGGCCTTGAAGTGGAAAATACAATAATTGTATAACACGAACGAGGACGTTTAAAAGGACGTAGGCAAGAAGGGTGATCTATTTGATAGGAAGGAGTAGAAGAAATGACTAATACAAAGTTGTTTTTGTCGGCCAACTATCGAGTACAATGTTTTTAAGGTTTTCCTCTGCTTCTTCACGGGGCCTTGAAGTTGTAGAATATAAAATGAGAATGAGAAGGTCGTTAGTACATTTTTCGGCAACCATCTGTTTTCTAGTCGTTTTTTCATACATTTGTTTGCCGTTTGCAAACGTTTTTAGTCTCGTTCGACCGTGCAAATTCTTCTTTTTCATTTTTCCCACTACCTTATCCTCCCGCTCCTCCCCACCTGGCCCCTTCCAAAAGCTAATCACGTGTCCAAAGGAATAAGGTACAGCGGAGGAAGTTTGACCTGAACGAAATCACACATGCAGTTGTTTTGACATTTTATAGTTGTCAGAAAGAAATGCAGCTGAAGCCTGGCTCTGGCAAAGACGCAACTTACCCCCCCCCCCCCCAAAAAAAAAAACCACCTTTCTTCCCCGCCCTTAAGTTGAGGCTTACAAGAAACATTTTGACCGGGTAATTTCTTCCATTCAGGCCAATCAGTCCAAAATTGCCCTTGATGACGGTCTCAAGATGGTAAAGTTGAAAACACTGGACAGAGCTGTGCAGGTGAGTTCACGTGTATGTCACAAGTCCAACTTGATCAGGGCGTGGACAGTTTCTCATATAGTTATATAAGCTCACAATTTCCTAGCCAATGTCTTAATTGAAACAAGGACGATAAAAAACAATAATAACAATAATATTTATAATAATAATAGTAATAGTAATAATAACAATAAAATTAACAACAATAGTAATAATAATAATGATGATAATAATAATAATAATAATAATAATGACAACGACAACGACAACAACGATACAACAATGGAAGTGACAAACAAACTTACGGTCGCACTAGACAGTAAAAACTAACGAACAAGTGACTTCGAATTGAAAGAAAATGTTATCAAAAGTAGGATATGGAAGTTTTGCCAGGCTGCATATAACTACACATGAATTATGCAAGTTAGAAAATGACGTTGGTTGTTTGATTACAGTCGATTCATAATGTTCAAATACCTGACTAACGATGACTGAACGTCACTAAACATTTGAGCGGCAAACTAAAACTCATTTTTGCATCAAAACTAATTTCTAAACTCAGTGTTCTTTGAATTACAGCAACAAAGTAAAGCTTTAGGAAACTGGCCCCCAAGCAGTGGATCGCCAACAGTTCTAAGGAACTATGCCATTCTCGAGGCATTACTAAACGTAATGATTGATTTGAATGATGTTTGTCAAGTTTATCCCACACACACATGCGCAGGAGGCCTAACAGCACAGCTGGTCTGACAATCCGTTGGCTCAGTAAAATAACGTTAACAAGTTCAATAACAGCCTATATTTATCGTAAAATTGATGGAAAGATATAATCTTTAGTAAGTATTGTAATGAGAATTATCGTTTTTGTAAAGACATAAACACGCTCAGAATTTGAGAAAAAAACTCTAAAAGCAGGATATGAAAAAATATTCCAGCTTGAGTACCGATATGTCAGTTAAAGTGCAGGTCACTTACTAGGAAAATAGCAAATACTTTGAATAAAATTGCAAATAAAGAAGACTTTGTGCCTGATTATTTTTGACTTTTATTGATGAGCGACGTTTTGAGTTGTATTATTGGCATGCTCAGCGTAAAGTGCTTATTTCAAGTTGAATTTTTGTATTAAGAGGCGAGTGCAGAAGAAAGAGAGTTGGGAAAACGGGAGGGAATAGGAGAGTTGGTTAGAACTGCCGTCTTGGATTGAAGTGTCAGTATTTCGCTTCAAGAATATGAATATAATGCATTTTCAAGAGAAAACATCTTTACTTGTTTACTAATTTTACATTAGAACAAAATTTATTTCCAAACTTTGCTGCTTGAGTAAGATAGTTTTGCTTATTTAACTCTCATTAGGTTAGTAATTCACACTGGAGGCCATAAAGGCACTTGCTTTCAATTTGGAGTATAAACGGTAAAAACTGTTACTCTCAAGTTGTTACTCTCGCGAGTTTTCCGGCCCCCGTTGCTTTGAGATATAATCGACTTCCGAGCCGAAGTACACTTTCGTCGAAAACATACTTAATCAAAGCACAGTCAAATTAAAATTGAGGGTTAATCGCAAAGTGCAGATAAAGTCGCAGGTACTTTTCCGAGTGTGAACGGGATTTTTCTCAAGTCCATCTTAAGTCGACCTCAAGTGTACTTTGGGGTAACTGTACCTGGAGTGCCACTGAAAGTCCAGTGTGAACCGGCCTATAGTAGTAGTAGTAGTAGTAGTATGATCATATGGTCATGACTATGATCATACGATTATGGCTAAAATTACGATTATGATCATAAAAATATGATTATGAATACGACAATGCTTATGACTATTATGGTCACAAGATTATGATTGTGATTATTAATCAAACAAACCGCGCCTGTGGAGAGAACCACAAGCACAGTGGATGGATTGAGTTGTGGTTAGGTGATCTGTCCTAATAGTTTTCATAGTTGTTGCTGTTGCTGTCATTGACAATGTCATTTTTGTTGTCGTCGTTGTAGTTTTTTGTCATAGTCATTGTTATTTTCATTCCTATTATTGGTGTTGTCATTGTTATTGTCAATATCGATTATCGGTCGTAGGTGTCAATGTGGATAGTTTCCTAACTGCTCTTGACCTTAAGAATCAATCAGAGTAAAAGCGGGAATCATCAGGGAGTTCAAAATAGGTATGATTAGACTATAAAACTTACCGGTTCTCTCTTGCAGCACATCTGAACGCAGCTGAGAATGGATACGATCACGCATAAGATTGTTGCAAGGACAGACAAAATCAGTATAGTTAAGAAAACACGCTTCGATCTCAACATCAGGTCACATCTCGCATCTGAAATAGGAAGCCAAGATAAGTCAGTTAGTATGGCCTACTCATTGTTAAACCAACATTTAAAACTCCTTGTCAATAACAATGCCTTAAACTTTGATATATCTTACGTGCGGTATATAAAAATTCTACTGCTATTTAAAAACATAAAAAAACTGGATTACGAACTCGAAGGAACGGTAAACAATCATTAACCAACCTTCTTTGCGGTATTCTGATACACACGTGAGCGATCGAAGAGAATGATGCCATATCAAAAAGTGTGAAAACGTACGGAAACTTTATCTACTTATCAGTTAATCATTTTTCAGGCGTTATATTTTCCAGAACCCCATACACCAGGTTGTACTTTGAAGACCTCGAATAATTTATGCGTTATCGTACTTGTGAGTGTAGCATCCTCGGATACCTTTGGTTTCATAGGATAATATTCATATTTCTATATGCACATGTCAACTCATGTTTGAAACTTAGGGTTTGTTTTTTGCTCGTTGGCGTTCAATTTTCGTTTGCATTTCATTCAGAGTCGCTCACGGCGACCTTGTCAACTGCCCCATCTATATCTGTGGTGATCTGACTCGCGTCCGCACTCACATGGCCTCGTACGTATCAGTGCCAGTGCCCGTATCTGTGTCAGTACATGTGTCTGTGTCCATGTCTGGGTTTGTCTCTGTCTCTATCTCTGTGTTTGTGTCTGTGTCTGTCACCGTGCCCGTGTTCGTGACGTTCTCGTATTTGCGTCTTGGCCGTCTCCGTGTTCGTGTCGTGTCCATATCCGTGTCCGTATCCGTGTCGTGTTCGTGTTCGCATTCGCATTCGCGTTCGTGTCGTGTCCGTGTTGTGTCGTATCCGAGTCCGTGTTTAGACCGGTCTCTATATGTCTTTGTGTCTGTGTCTGTATTGTTGTTTACGTCTGTACCTACTCTCTGTTTCTATTTCTGTGTCTGCGTTTGTATGCAAGTTGATTTGTGTGTTTACCAGATGTATGGGAAGCGAATGCAAAACTATTACGTAAAAAAACAGTTAATTCAACGTAACATACTTTCAGCTGATGTAGGCTCTCGATCGGTTACACAAGAGCACTTTTCGTCACGCAGATGGCATTCCAACTCGCTATCACTAATACCAACAACCACAAATGACACAACCGCAAGGATCAGTTGAAGGAACGATATCACTATCATTACAGCGTCCACCGCCACAAATGCTATCAGCTGAAAGTTAAACAAGACAAGTGCTGTGAGGAGTGAAATTGAGTAGATCAGTGAAAAACATCCACTGAGGCCCTGTCCACACTAATGCCTCTGCAAAACCTTCCGTTTTCTTTTGCTGAAAACGCAGCAAACATGTGCGCTCACACTAGCGTTGCTTGTACTGGGCATGCGCAATATTATACATTAGAGGCGTTATACTTCGCGTCAAAGGAATATTTCAGTTGTAAGCCGATGAAAAGCTCTTCATAAGTAAAGTTTTTCATTTGCTATTAGTTGTACTGAAATATTTACAAGAACATACTGAAAAGTTTAGAAAGTTCACACCAGGTCGAAGTGCTACAATAAATTTTGGAAATTGCTTAAGTTATTCAACTGACTACAGTAGTACACAGTACTAGCAACCGTAGGTAAATTATTTAATTTATGTCTTAAGGGAAAGGTTACTGGGGTGTTACGGGCTTATATAGTGGATTAGTTCTTAAGGGAAATGAGCAGTATTTTCACCGACTTTCATTGGTTCTCATCAGAAAGCTACCAATAGAATTTTTGTGATCGGCAAGACGTTAACGTGCTTCACAGTCCGTGCTTCGATTTGTCTGTTCGCGAAGAACACGTGCCCCAAGTCTGAGAAAAACAGGAAATATTTCACTTGCTTAATTAAGACAGTTTCAAATGGCGTTTAAAACTATGGATATATGTTTTCTGTCAAACTAATTTCCAAAATTTTCCGGGGTTGCATGCGGACACCCCTAGAAAGCTCGCGCCTTCGGCGCCCGGTTTTGCCCCCTCTTTTCCAAGGCTTAATTGTTATCACTAGCATATACGGACACACGCACTTACTCAGCACACACAAACAGCTTATAACATAGGACAACGGTAACCATTTGCACACTCCAACATAACAAATGTTTATACAGAACAAGGAAAAGCAAGACTTGAATATTTGAAAATGAACTTACCAAAGCACGTTTTCGCCGAAAGAATAAAACAACTCCAAGGATCCCACATGCGATCAGCTGGAAATCAACAGTCATGTAAAGTATTTTTTTAACGCTTTTCAGCTGAAAATTGTTTGAAACTCTTCCCAGATGTCACAAGTATTATATAAAGTTCTATCTTTAACCTTATCTTGAGGCTGTCTGGTCCTGGAGGTCGGAGGGACGGTCCCGGCTACTATGTTCTAGTTCTTTAACTTATATAAACTAACTTTGTTGCACGAAGCGAAAAATGTTTTTAAAAATTGTTTAATGTAGTTAATTAAGGGACACGTGATCCATCAATAAGTTATAACGATGCATAACTGCCAAAATTTCGGGTTTTACAACAACTTGCTGATCGCTGAGAAGCAGAAAAGTTAACTTGCGTTTCTGACTTGGGAATACAACAAACAAATGTCATAAATCGATAAAAAAAAATAAAAAAAAACTTTCGTTCAAACTTTACAGAATTCTGTTTTACAAAGCATGCTTCTTTCGGGGAAAATTTCTAAGCCGCAATGTTTCATTCAAATTCCCTGCATTAATTAATAAATTTCTCTGTCATTCAGTTTTTTATTGCTTTGTTCGTGAAATTTTTAATTCCGACAGGATCGTAATCCCAATCCCAAGTTTTTTCCCCATAGTTAAGGCCTGGGATTGAGGTTAGACGGCCTCTGCAACCTCTAAACTAAATCCCACAGTTTTTTCCAAAAACAATGCCCGATTTCAGAACAAAACGACTTGCAAACCAATCCCGTTGGCGTTGCACATATCGCCTTAGCTCCCTACACCCCAATATATAAGCCCATTAAACCTGAGACGCAAAATTCCATCCGATTATTAGCACCCTCCAAATATTTGTCCATGGGCTTTTTTGGATCTAGTCTAACACACGGCTCGTATAAATTAAGAAGATTAAATACTGTTGTTATCTTAGTCTATTTAAGAAATGGTCCATCTTAGCGTGCGTCTATCGAGTTTTGGATGCACGCGGGAAGCTGGAAGAGCACAAGAGAAGCGTTTGACTGGCACGAGGCGAAGCCGAATGCCTCTTTAGCTTAATTCTTGACTCAATTGAGTGCTCTCCCATTTTCCCAAGTGCATCCATAATAATTGCCAGCTTTGTTCTAAAGTTAAATAACCATTTATCCTGTTAACGTGTCTACTCTCATTCTAAGGTTGAACGAATGGTATCGGACCGTTTATGAACGCCACGGCAAAACCGTGAGAGCCGAAACGGTGTGTATATTGCAAAGGAGTAGTATTGGTCAGTTATGCTTGGGAAGGAAGGGTGGTTTGGCATTTCTGGTAAATATTCGTTCAGTTTGATTTTTCAAGACAACCTGAAGGATATAATTGAGTTGAGAGGTTAATTATCGAATTATATATTCTAGAAATCATCGTGCAGAAACATGCAGAAAGCGATTAAAGCGTTGTACGCTTTAGCAACCTTTTACAGTTCTCACCGTCACTAACTGCGTGCACTTAACTTTAAAAACTACAAATAACCCCCGTGAACGGGTCAATGTTTTTATTCTTGGTCTGCTTTGAAACTACACTAGTACGTGTATTTTTGAAATAAGAAAATAGAAAAGTGGGCGCGCAAAATATCTGTTTCATGTTGTTTGACTTCCTTAACCGTCAACCTAAATAGAGAGATGTGATGGGGTGCAGTGGTGTCTGGGGGCATCCAAAATTTTCGAGCTAAAAAGAGGCCATCTCAAAAATAAGAAAGGGAGGAGGGAGGCAACTCCATAAATATTTTGTATTTTTCCTGAAATCTCAAGTTCTGCATCATCATAGTACCAAGACTATGGAGGGGTAAAATTCAAAAGCCTATACTGGGTGTTTATCATTTGTTAACGAGGGTAGTAACTGGTGATTGAGGGGGGAGGGGTCATGCAAATACATGTGCTGGTTCAGTTGAGGGGTGTCATGCAGTATTTTTCAGAGATTGTTCAAAACCACCGCCAACCATTGTCCACCACTATTCGATAGACGCCCACCTCTCACTCAACGTCTGATGGACATTACTGAAGCGTTAACAAATCGATTTTCCGACTAAACTATACAATGTAGCCACATAGAGACCACGGGTTACTCTTTTTACACATTTTAGCATCTAAAACAACAATTTCAGTTAGATAATTGAAAAAAAAAATCGAACCGTACTTGTTTAAAGTTGAACGTATGAAGATATTAAATGACAAAGACTGACTTAATGCTTTCTTAAACTTTCTTAACCCTAGAAGGCATAAGCCTAAAAAAGTTACACGAAGGCATAAGGGGGGGGTCAATCGGACCCCCCCC
>JAOBYF010507743.1:0-15755 GCA_025403605.1 Parazoanthus darwini
AATTTGTATTACATTTAGGGTTAGTATTACATTTAGCGTTAATTTGTATTACATTTAGGGTTAGTATTACATTTAGCTTTGTTATTACATTTAGCGGTGATACAGGCGTTTCTAAAACTTTGTCGAAAAGGATTCTTCAAACTTTTTTTCTTTTTTCCTCCTGCCTCCTTTCTTGGTTTCTCTTCTTGAGAGCATACAACACAATCTTCAGTCATTCCAACTGGATGTTTAGGCCAGACAAATGGTGAGATGGTGCAAGTCAGCAGGTGGTAACAGCTGTGGCAGAACTTTGCGGGGTGGACGAAGCGCTCGCCATTCTTGATGTATATTCCAAACCTTTCGGCCAGTCATTTCTTGTGGTTCACATTTGAATAGCTCGATTCATATTTCTCAGCGAACTTTTTCAAGCGCTTTCCACAAATGCGACACAATTTGGACAGGTTTTCAATGTAAAGTTTGCCGACATCTGGGTCAGCGCGAGCCATGTTTACATAATTTGAGGCCACTAAGGTAATGTTTGAACGGGTCCGAAAGAGTGAAAATCATTTGCGAGACAATCTGAAGCTGTATTCCGATACAGGAATGATGCAAGAACACACTAAATTTGATTATTTATACCACAAAACTCGGAGAAGGCGCTGATTTAAAGTCAAAGATGTTTATGTTTTGCACCAGTCAATTTAAACCTTTGCCCCCCGACCCCCGGGACATAGCAGGGAATGTAACAATTTTATGGTGTTACATTTGTGAACCACCCCCGCCCTACGGGGGAAATATGTTGTTACTTATGTGGTAGATGTTGCTACACACATAGAAAACTATGCGTGAATAGGGCTTGCCAAGTTCTTTTTTGTATCTTCGTAATGAGAACTCAGTGTTGCCCGATGAAAAAAATTTACGCTCTACTTCGATCTTGTCTGGATAAAGTAGCTTGTATCGGCCCGGATCGCTGCTTTTCACCAGCCCACTATTGAAACGGTGTTGTTTTGAAACTGCTCTGATCTTCAAATCTTCTGCGGCAGCAAAAAGGTAGGTTGCATCCCTGTTTCGTAGTCAAAGAAGAATCTTCTTTCCAGAACATAACTCCGATCTGGATGCAAGCGTCCAAGTCTTCGACCTTTGACTGCTTTGCAGCCTTACTGGCAGCTTTCGGCTTAAACCGCGAGCATCTGTCTTCTGCCTTTCTCTTTCGAAAATCCTCGAAAGCCAAAGCTGGGCGCGAAGCCGGTTTCGGTGTAGTGCTACCTGATGGGAGTTCTAACTCTCGGCCACAAGCGTAGCAGCACTTGGCGGCACTAAATAGCACTTCTGTGCTACAGCTGCTACAAAATTTTTTGACTATCATCCGCCAGCCGCCATCATGGAAGTTGCTCTCTGCCAGGCTAGTGCCAGTCCCTCCCGACAGATGCGCGCGCCAAAGTTTTTACTTTTTGTTTGCAGCAACTTTTTTTCATTTGTAACTTGTATTGTATTTATTTGCTGCAACTTTTTATTTTAATATGCTGCCACTTTTATTTATTTGCAGCAACTTTTATTTGTTTGCTGTAAATTTTTATCTATTTGCTGCATGTTACATTTTTATTTGCTACAAATTCTTTGTTGGCTGCAGCTTTTGTTTTTATTTTATTTGCAGCAACTTTTATTTGTTTGCAGCAACTTTTATTAGTTTGCAGCAACTATTATTTGTTTGCAGCAACTTTTATTTGTTCGCTGCAACTTTTATATATTTGCTGCAACATTTATATATGTGCAACAAATTTTACTTCTTATCAACAATTTTTACGTAGCTGGAGAAATCTAGATCTGCCCAGATAAAACGCCCAGTGCACTCAAGTACTTATAATGGGCAAGAAGGTTCAGAAACACATTTAACTCAGTCATTTGTTTTCTGCCATTGCACAATTTAAACCGATCATGCCCATAGTGACAAGTGAGTATTGCTGTCAAACAAAGGCGAGGTGTGCATCACGTGTACATGTGCTTGATTTTTTAATGTCTGGCATAATTAAACGTGTTGCATTTCATTTCACTCCAGGTTTCTCTATATTTAGTTCTGCTAGATTGATGAATGATATATGGTTCAGACTCGCTACTCGAATCTGAAGTTCGCTCTAAAAAAACTAAAAAAGTACATGCAGAGCCTGATGCAGGGCCTGACTGATCCGGCAAGCACGTGGGTTTGTGGAAAGTTCATCGAATTCGTCTCGCAGCTTCTCGCATTTTGAAGAAATAAATCTATTCTTTCCGTGTTTAAGAGCTGTATATATGTCGAAGGCCGTTATGTTTTTAAGTCAGTCGAAACATATCTGCTTGAAATTTCTGCTTAAAAAATATCAAGCGAGGGCGTACGTAAGTTTACGTTTGTGTTCATAAGCGACTCCGGTTGAATACTCATTAGTAATCCATCGCTTTCTTGAGAAACAAATATGGAAATCATCTCTCATGAATTAGACAATAAAAAAATTATTCCTGGTTTCTTTTAAAACCTAGTGATGGTTTTGAAATAGGGAAGATAGAAAAGGATTTAGCTTACCTTCTACCTACAGTCAAACTTTCCTCCACCTTGTCACGACTTATAGCAAGGAAGCGTGATTTTTGTTACTGGGACCGAATCCTCTCTGTCGGGCCGGACTTTACATGCCCCACTGCACTACAAGTTCCCAGCAGTTTGGCAAAAGCGTTACTGGCCCCGTCCCCCGGGAAAAATGCTTTCATTTCAATAACATTTTTCTACGGCCGTACCCCCGGTTACACATTCGCGATGTCCCGGGGATCGGGGGGCCGTGGTTTCAATTGACTGGTGCAATACGCAACGCTTTTCCGCCATTACTCTTCAACGAGCGGTCAGCATTATTTCTTGTCGCCTTATCTAACACTTTACCGTATCTTTTGATGAGTTAACTTATTAAAAATTCAAAAAATGCTTTTTGGGAGAAATATCTTTCAACGCTTGCAAATTTTCATCATATTTTAAAAGAGCAACGCTACCAAAAAACGCGTGACCGGGAAAATCTGGGCACGTTGGGGCCTGGAAAGAGTGTTTTGCAATCGGTTCGGCTACCAAGCTAATATCCGCAGAAAGCGACATGAAAGAGCCGCTAGCTAGATCACAGGTCACCCAAGTTAGCCTTAGGAAGGCACCACCCATCGAACTTCCCACCAGAAAAAAAAAACCCGAGATTATGCATACAAAGAAAACTCACACAGAAAGAACCTATGTGTAAGAACCTGCGTTTTTCAAATAAAATAAGCCTGTAGTGGGTTGCTATTTTGTTATATTTGATGATCCCTATAATGTTAGTTCTAACCCTTTCTCTTCATCGACTCGCTGATTCAAGACTCATGGATTCACTGACTCAGAAAACAACTGTCCTTAAATAGAACACAAGATAAGTAAATTAACAGTATTACTTAAGTCATTGCCTAATATTTCGGTTTGTCGCGGCAGTAAGTGATGTCAGTCCATAGTAGATATGAGAAACAAACAATCTTTTTTTTCTATTTTTTCTTTATTAAACATAAGAGAGCTCCAGCAAACATGCAAGTCTTCCTCTTTTAAAGTCTTTCGTCGATAGGCACAGGAGATACTTGCCACCCTCAGATGGTTGACAAGAGTTGATAGTCACTCATGCACGGTCTCCGTAGTGATACTTAATGACCAGAGAGACACAGGGAGCAACGTTCTATGTTTTTAAAAAAGCACCTGTGTAGGAAAATGTTATTTTATCGAGATTAAAATTGCACAATTATTTAAACAACTTCTCAGTCAAACTATTTTATAACTGCTCATGACTTGGTCCGATAAACGTTGGTATTACCTGACTTATCCACTGATATCCGATACATTACATAACACAAACCGGTTACAAAACGATGTGGTTTTGGTATAGAATCCAGTGTTTATATTTGTTTACTAACTTGTCCAAACCATGAAGTTTATAACTCAGCTTCAACATCGTCTTTCTGCCAGTTAAGATCCGTTTTAGAAACTCACCGTTGACAACTGTCAAAAGGAACTTTCATAATTTGCCCCAGTGACCATAAACAATAACTTCATGCCCAGGTCGAGTTCTAAGTTCTCATACATTTGCTGTAATTTGGCCCTACTGGCCTCGACTCGAAGTTCATGGCCGCTGCAGCGTATTATGAAAGTGCTCTATTTCAGATACCCTTTTTTAACTTATACTTCAACATTCCTTTGGGAACTTGCCCTCGCAAACGCAAAAGCAGAAAAGAAAAAGGTGTGAATGGAAGCGATGCAGATTGCGACGTAAAGAGAATTTCATCTTCCCTCTCCCCACTTCCTTTCCTTTTTTCTCAATTTTCCCAAATTCTCGCGCAACTGAGACGGCTCACAGGCTACGTTTGTGCAGTGTCGTTTTGCCAAAACTGACTTTGAGAGAACGAGCAGACAAGTGCAAAGTTATTTCCGATAAAAAAAGACCGATTCTTTTGTATAAAGTTTCCAATCTCACATCGTTCGAACTTGTCTCAACCATTACTTAAAGGCCGCAAATGGTCAGTTTTTGTATCTCGACAAAATGCTTGCATGGGTTTTCATAAAAACTCGGTGTGTCTTAAAGTTTGAGTTCCACAGTATCGTAATGGGCCCTTAAACTTAATTACTGACTTTTTGGTCTACACCACATGCACAATGCAATGTACAGCAAATCACTTACGCTGGATTACGGCAACAATTTCGCTCTCCTCGGCAAAAATCCGAGCTTCCATCTTGTGGTTTGGGGCCAGGAAGGACAACACTCTGAACTTGCGCGTGAGAGCTCTGCTGGAGCCTTTCGTTATCGCCATCTGCGACATATGAATAAAAGCAGCATAGTGAAGTCCAAAAATATGATATGAGCTTTTAGAAGAGAGAAATACAAAATAATATACATTGCAATTTCAAAACATTTTACACTCTGTCCTTTCTGATATTCTGACGGTTTAGTCGGTTTTACCTCTAATATGAACCTACCTCGTACCTTACTCGTTTCACAAAGAAAAATTACCTACTTCTTGAGAATATAAATCCCTCCATTTAATTGCGCTTGGCTTATGAAAGCAGTAACAGCCTCTGCAATTGATTAACATATTTTTGCCGGATATCTTATCCCCCTGGCATATTGAAGGATTTAAAAACGATGAATCGTAGTGATTAACTCTTACGAGCTAGTTGCTGCAAAGTACAAGTTTGCCAGTTTAACCGCTAAAATTGACTGCTTCAGCACTAAGTTTTGCTTCGAGCGTTGTTACTTAACTAAAACTTGTTTTTATTTTATTCGCAACCGATTTTCAGGAGTGCTCAATCAAGAAAAAATAGCTGATAAACAAGAAAAGAGTGTTCAATCGAGCGATAACATCAGTCAAAAAGGCAATGACTGAGCGAGAACAAAAAAGCAAATGGGTAAACTGGAAGTCCTTAATTATAAAAGGAAAGCAGTGGGAGTTAAATAAGTGTGACTTTCCCAGTTTTTCTCTGCATGCATGGTATACAGAGAATTTTGTTGAAAACCTGCTTTTAGGATTTAAATGCTTGATATTACAAGAACTTCAGTAGGAACATCCAGGCTGAAATTTGCCCAAAAATTAAGAACAAGCTCAAGCTTGTTAAAGTTTATAACTTCATTATTTTATTGAATGAAAGTATACAAACAAAACTGAAAAGTTCACGATAACGTTCTTACCAAAATTGAAGTTTTCCTTTAAACGGTTACATTAACTTCATATTAAACCGCATGACGTTCGGTTAACACTAGATGTATGATTATTAGCCGTGGCTCAAAATTTAAAAAAACAGTTTTCCATTTTACTTTACCACTGAACTTTATGAAACGCTTACTTGTTTGTAGTAAAAGATAATTGCTTCTTGTTAAGAGCTGATGTTACAGTAACTTTTCAGCTTTTCAAACCTTGTACTCCCACAGGCATTTTGGTTACCATGGCAACTCGACGAGGCCTTACATATACACTTTATTTCTAGCATTCGACTACCATATTTACACAAAAAATTAGTCGGTGAACCTCCTTTTTTATTGCATCGAAATCGTTTGCTCACCAAGAAGGACATTTAGGTAAATTTTTTGAAAAGTTCTGTCAAGAAGTTTTGGCGCTACCTTAATATTTTGAAATGATGAGGCAGCGCAAAACCCTCTTGACAGAATTTTTTGAAACTTTCTTTAAAATAACTGCTTGGTAAACGAACAATTTTGATGCAGTAAAAATGGAGGTTCACCGACTATTTTTTCTGCAAAATTCAGTCAAATGCCGAAATAAGATTTAAGGCTCTGCCAAGTTGCTATGGAAACAAATTTTCCGATACGACAAAGTTTGACAAGCTGAAAAGGTTTTGTAACACCAGATAACAAAAAAATCCATCATGATGTACGAGAAAGCCATTCGTAAAGTTCAGTAGTACAGCAAAATGAAAAACAGTTGGAAGCCATCTTAAAAACGGCTCATTTTTGCAACAAATTTACTACTGTTGCGCGGGAAGTAAACAGCACTTACATGCACTGACAATATTGCTGTATTTCTTTCTACATCTAATCCAGTGTATGGAATAATCTGGAAATAAGAACAACTAGTTATGAACGATTTGAGGCTGAAGTCGCCTAAAAATTGAGAATTTTTCATAGTTTTACAAAAAAGCGTGCAATCCATATCTTGAGCTTGCAATTGTTTTAACTTGTTCTCAAAGTTTGGGACAAACCCGGCCCGAGCCTCGCTGTTATTGAACAAATCATTCTTGTCACAACTAGCGTGTAATCTTTCGTGACTTCAACCAAAAGATTTCTGACCACCTCGCTCAATCTGCAAACCTTTATACTTACCATTTATCAGTTTGTGTGGTGGAATTGCCACTACTCCAATTCCTGTCAACAAACCCATAACAAAAATGAAAGTAAGTATCGGTTCCACAGCTGTCATTGTGTATTCTGGGGTGATTTCACAAGGACCGTGCGCGCTAGAAGGTTCGGTTCTTTTGAGCAAGTGAGTGATTTTATATCGAGTAACATAGCGCACGAATGGAGACCCAACTGTGCTAGTTGTGTGCGAACGCATGGATTTTGTTTCTATATTTAATTTTAATATGCAATATTACTTGTTGCTGCCGGATCTTCTTTGCACCATATTTATAAATTGAGCTGCAGTTAGGTTAAATAAACAATCTTCTTGGGGTTATTAGTAATTGTTTGCTTGACATTAAGAACGCAATAGAGAACTTTGTTTAATTTCTTTTGATACGTATTTTGAAGACAATCTTGTTTTCGGGTAGATTCAGTTATTCCCCACAACCGACGTAGGACAGGTGCATTGTAATAAACATTGCTTTAAAACTGATATAATCCTCTTCATCTCCTCCAAAACGACAGTTTCTGTTAGTCCATTACATGAGTTTTTTCAAAATAAAAAATAAAGGGACATCCTGTTTAAATAACAACAAAACTGAATTAGCCCCATAAATTAACTGAAACTTTTGTCTGCATTTAAAACTTTGAAAACAGGCCTCGTTTCAAGAACTTAAAATAACGCACTCGATCCCTTTTTATACTAAAAGCTATCAGCTGTAACAATACAAAGTAGCACTATAGAGCATTCTTGTACTACGATATGGTTTTATATATTTGTTGCTATATATTTTCTCCTTTATGATCTTATTTTCAATAGTCCTCGTCAGGCATTTATTACTTTGTAAAAAATTTAAACAAACGTTACAAGTTTTCAGTATTATCAAAACGATATCAGTGCAATTATATCGATATATCCTTGGCATTTACCGTTCGTTCAAGGTCAGCCGGCGATCTGTGCGTCATTGCATTTCTCAAGTTAACCCTTTGAGCTCCATAAAGAACAGCTTGGTGTTTCGCCTGGGGAGTTTCTGCTTAATCAAGGAAATTAATCGTCTTTTATTTGCTGCAATGTTGCAAGTCGCTACGGGACATTTGCGATTTGCGAAATTGTTCGGCTGTTGTCAAAGCTGCGATTTTTCTTTATCAGCAGTAACACCAATATTTTTCTTAATTTCCTTTAGCAATTCCATGCTAACTGATAGTGCATTGTCAGAAATTCAGTGAGGTCTATAGAACAAGATTTTTGGTAATCAAATTTCGTCCACTTTATACGCAAGCAATGGTAACAAAACAGCATGTTTGTTTAATTAGTCCGCTCCGTCCCTTCCTGTGTATAGCAGCCCCTTCAATCTACATTTACATTAGCTCTCAATTAAGTGAACTAATTAGAGAAACATCAGCGCTGTTAGCTTGAATGGTGCGTACTTAAACAAATACCACTTCGGTTTATAAGAATAACAATAAATAAGAAACGCTAAACTGTTAGTTCTAAATGCTTTTTCGAAACTCTTTTTAGGAAGACACATATATGCATAAAAATAACGCACGAACATTTTTTTGCGCAGTTAAATTTTTATGGTGAAGCCTAGTACTCAATTAAAATGATTACCTTAATATAATACTTTCAGTCAGTGCGTACATTTGGAGGAATTATTAGCTTAATTGTAACAGTTTTTATCCCAGTTGCTCCTGATCGAGCATCCTTTTTAATTCAAGCTGCATGATGTCAAGCGTGTGGTTTGGTCCAGTCAGTTTGGTTTAAGTGAATCAAACACAAGCGTTCTGAAGAAGAACGTAACCGATATAACGTCGAACCGTTCTTGCGCTGCCGACATGCACATGTCATTTCGTGGTTGGAATAAGCGCCACCTCAACCGCCGGAAAAGGATTTGTTTAATTTAATATAAGAACAAATCTATTCACAGCTGCTTTAAAGCAGTACAACTACAAGCACAAGAACCCAAAAGGCCGCTCAGCACTGAATGAAAGATCTAAAAATTGTTTAAGCAGCAGTAGCATTTAGTTAGTTTTCCTTACATCGAGTTACTTTAAGGGTTGCGGAGGAGGAGAGAAAGAAAGACCTATTATGCAATTTTTTTATTTGGAAAAAAATGAGGCTGTCAACATACAAATTTTTTCCGAAGCAAAAATTTGCAGCATTCTGCAATTATTACCTGTATTCTTTGATATTGAACGCACTGTTGCATCAAATAGAGGGGTGCAAATTTATCCCACACACTGGTAATAAAATGCACTTGTTACGCCGAGCCAAGTGGCATGAAGTGGAACGGTTCCCCCTTCCCATGACTCCCCGCTCTCTTCGCGAAGCCTTTGCAGAGGAGAGAGGTGTTGTGTGCTTTCGTGTCAGCGGGACACTGTGGCCTATAGCTTGAAAGCGAATAACTCTTTTTGGTCGCCGACAAATTCGCGCTTAGTTTTATATTAAAAGGAATTTTCCAAGCGGAATTTTTGAGCTTATTGCTGCTATTTTAAGATATAGTTTAGTTCGACTCGCATTTCGCACTTAGAAAATGCTAGAAATATGTATATCCTTGCGTCTACTGGTCTAGCCGCTCAACAAGAACCTTCCTTACCTGCATGATAGTTATAGCACATGCCCTTAAGCTAAAAATCGAGTTGCTATGAAATTTCGTACACTAAAAGAAAACCTCCTATAAAGTCGTGGATGCTTCATCAAGGCCAACAAAAGAATTAAAGGTTCTCTCATATCACTTAGGTGTGCTGAGTCAACTGAAAAGGCAATGCAAGGAGACAGTAAAGAATCATGGAAAAGTTTGATGTTTAACCTTGAAGCTGTGACGGTGTGGGGAGTGATTTACTCAACAGCTGGGGCTTTGATGGGGTTCATTTCATGCTTTGTGTATCAAGTTATACGAAGTCTGGCTGTTAACTGCTTGTACCAGGTTGATTCTGATTTTGAATTTAGTTTTCAGCTCTTTATTGTTCAACGACGGAGCTACATGTGTTCAGTTAAGGTCGGAGCGTCAAAACTTAACCGAGTAAGGACAATTTATTTATTCGGGGTAACACATTTCGGCGTCAAATACTGTTTATGGCCCTTTCCACAACCTCAGGATTACTTTACTCTTTTTCGCTGAGGTTCGGCACTTCAGGAGACCAACGACTTTAGGGGGAATTTAACCTATAATTCTGTTGGTGATTAGGTTTTGTGCAGGGGATGAAAAACGCGCAGCATCGCAATTCAACTCGTTTTGCAGCAATGTTGCGAGACGCGTTGTACGTTTTTGTTACTCTTATTGCCCTAGCTTAAAGAGGGAGAATTAAGAAGGGAAAGAAGTTTTAAAACGCAACAAACGTTGTTCCTAAGCGAGTAAGTACCACCCCTCGGATGGCATACGAGCTGGCGTTCGTTCATAAATATTAACTCAAAAATTAATTTTGAACTTACTTAAAATCCAAAAAAAAATTACATTTTTCCTCAATCCTACCATCCTTTATTTGCTATTGTTATTGTTTAAAATATTATTGTTATTTTTGTTGTTTATTGGGAGTGTAGACATTATTTGGAAGTTAATTCATGTTTTGCTGGTTCAATCTAACTCAATCGATTAGCTTTTAAAACTTCCTTTGTATAGCTGAAGAACCAAGTAACACAACAAAACTAATTTGTTCAGATTTTATACGAATCAAAACAAATATTAAGGATGAAAAGTAAGTCATGATTTTTTCGAATAACAATCAAATTTGCTCTATTTATTCGCGATCGCAGTCACGTTGATCGTTTGAGTTGTTATTGTTCCCATACCTTTTTCTGCGTGTCTTCTGTTCCGTCCACTTGGCCGAGTATCAGAGTAAAGGGGCAGCAAAGCCAGAAACAGAACTAAGAGCCATTTTGGAGTTAGATTAACCATTTCAAACAACTAACTGCTCTTGACGGAAGAGTTTTCTCGAAACAGGACACCCAAGCCTTGCACGTTGACCTCGTTAAGCCTTTTCTATATATGTTCATTTTTGACTCAGACCACAATGTTGCAACACCTCTCACATCCTTTATCAGCGTGTGGTTATAATGAACTGTTGGGTTATCTATTTCCGGGTATGAGTCAGACCTGATTTCTTGGCCTCACTGCCATGCACCTTAAATGTGACCACTGCCTGTGTTAAGTAAGCACTTCTCCGTAGGACAACCATGGCCATTAATTCGTGTTTTTAGCCTGCTGCGAGTTGCAGTAGACACGATACTGTTGTAATTGGCTTCTCAATGTTGCGAAAGTTAAAAGATTGCTGAACATTCTGGGAAAACCGCTTCGCAATTTTTGTTGCGTGGCAACGAAAAGAGAGGGGGTGTTAAACAGACGATTTATTGTGCAACTTGCTCCGCAGTGGCGTTGCATTGCAAGTTGCATTGCCAGGACCTGACTAGAGTCTTTAAGTCGTTATTTATCCTCGTTGGCTGAAGACTGCTTTCAATCAAATTGTACACGTGTAATCCGTATCAAGCATTCGATTCATCTGTGCTCATGCACAACAAAGTTATGGGACCCCAAAATTTAAAGAAAACCTCCTCAGCCTTTTCTGACTAAATTTAACTTCGTTTCGTTTATACTTTGCTTATTTATTTAGCTATAGTATCAAATGAATAAACTCTTGTCGCTGTTATATAAAACAAACATATTGTTTGTTTTGCCCAACTTCAACCGCCATGCAACAGCAAATACGTATTTTAAAAGTGTATTTTCACTCATCGTGCTACATCAGATATATTTCATAAAAAGAACAAAAGTATCTTTTCATAACCAGGAGCGAATCAAGAAATGTTGATCTCAAAGAGGAGGCCCAAAAATGGCATATGCCATATGTGCTCTAAAGCACGTTTTCTTCAGTGTTTTTCTTAAAAAGTGTTTCAAAATTTGCCGACGAAAAGGGGAGTCCGTACCCTGTCCCCCCCCCCCCCCCCTTAACTCTGCCCCTGTATACAGTTCCAAGAAATAACATAGATGTACTTCGGTTGAGAGAGTTTGAAAATGTTAACAAACCGTGGAAACATAGTGAAACAGGATAAGTAAAGACTGTGACAAGTGGGAAACTTAAACTCAAGATGTAATCAAACAAAACTGCTTATCACCAGCTTTGGGAAGGGAGAAAGTGTTCGCCATTAGTTTGGTTCTCTTCATAAGCTGCTTTTCATCATCTCAAGAATTTTAGAGTACAGTAGCTTTGGTGCATCTACACCGTATAGAAAGTCAATGTGATTCCATCCCAGAATTTCTTCGAAATGGATCAGATCAGTGATGTTGGGCTTCAGTACTTGAACGTCAGCGGGGTCTCCCAATCCGTCATGCGTACCGGCGTAGAGGGCAGTAGGAGTTGTCATGTTCCTCACATCGTAAACAGGTGGCGACGGCTGTAAGGGCAACAGATAACCTTGTTTACTAGGTATACATATTTAGAATCAATATCTGGAGCGGATCCAGAAATTTGGAAAAGGGGGAGGGGAACAAACAATTTTGGAAAGGGGGATGGCATATGTACTCGAAAACATGGTGTTCAGTGTTTTGTTGTTTTCGAAACTGCAGGCAAAAGGGTGGTCGGACCCTGTCGACCCCTCCCATAAATCCACCCCTGATTATGTCACTAAATTACGTTACAAACGTAAGTCTACAAACTATGGCTTTGGCTATTTGGGGGAAGAAAGAAGAGGGTGGAGAAAAGGTGAAGAATGAGGAAGAAGAAGAAGAAGAGAAAGAAGAAGACGAATAAGAAGAAGACGACGATGATGATGAAGAAGAAGAAGAAGAAGAAGATGATGAGAGAGGAAAAGTAGGAAGAAGCAGTATGGAAGAGGTTGGGAGGGTAAAGGATAGAAGGATTATGGGGAATATGAAAGAAAATGAGCAAAAGAACGTGAAGAAGGAGGAGACGGAGGGTAAGAAGGGGCAACGGAAGGCGGATGAGATAGTGGAAAAGTAACCAGCAAACAAAAGGAAGTAGAAAACAGAAACCGAAAAGAAGAAGATGGAGGACTAGGCCCAAGGAAAGAGAAGAGAAAGTTGAGGTGGAGAAAAGTGAGGATGAGCTGGGATTAGAGTCTAAAGAGGACCAGGAAGAAGAGAGAAAAGAGGAAATAAGGACGGGGGAGAGGAGGTGGAAAAAGGGGGAGGAAAGAAAGAGGAGGTGGAGGACAAGAAAGACAGGGGACGAGAAGAGAAAAGGTAGAAGGTGAAACGGCGGATTAGGAGAAGGGAGTGATGAAAACGCCAGATAAGGAAGGAAGAGCGAAAGGAGAAAGTGAGGTGACAAATGAATTACCTCGCAAGTTCTTCAGTTTGATCAAAAGTCCTGAGAACTAACCTGTTTGTAGTGCTTCATATTTCCATCTTTACCGTAATCAAACTTTTCGACTCTTTCGTGAACAACCATCTAAAATAGCAGCGAATAGAAGCAAATACTTGACTTTCAGTGTGCAAGACATTTGAATTGTACTCATGCTAACAAAATTAAACAAGCAAATAAACAGGAAAGTCGCTTTCACATGCATACATACATACATACATATATACATACATACATACATATATACATACATACATACATACATATATACATATATACATACGTACGTACGTACGTACATACATACACACAAACCTAAGTCTCTATATACGTACAATTACACTCCAAAAAGATACAACACAAGTACATACACACTTAATTGTATACATAGCACACGGAAACCATACGCACCTTCAGTCGAACGCGATTGGCCCTTTCTTCATCGAGTTTCTCTTGTATGCGTCTCTTGCGGTATTCCTCATAAGCAAACGGTTCTGCAATGGACTTGGCCTGAAAAGGCAACAAACAAAAAGTATTAACTTTCCAACTCCTATAACCCTGCATGTCATGCCGACATGACGCTGGCTTCTCCGAGAACGTCATACAATTTGTGCATGAGCAGGTCTATCTAAAATGCACGAGGGGGATGAGCGTGCCGGGATGTTTTTACGCGCGATGAGCGAAGCAATGGTTGCCACAAAGCAGCCACTGATATTCTGCTTTTCTCGAAGCACAATAGTTGATCTAGTGTTGTAAAGACTTAGTTGGAAATACAAGTCAAGTTGCTTTGGAGGGCAGATGAAATTCGGTTTTACACTTTTCTCGCTCGAATTCTGAGAAATAGGTTGCGTTGTTTTCACACTACATGTAGACCGTCAAGGAAGGCATTCATTTTCTTTAGGGCCTGTTCCTAAACTATTGGAGGTGAGACACCAACTCACATTGTCAAATACCTTACCTTATGATACAACCGAATATCCATGAAATATCCGTGCATATAAGCACGCAGAAGATTTGTTCCCATAAGGTGAGACAAACCTAAAAAAAGATATTTTAGAATGACTGTACATGTATGAGACGATTAAACGGAAAACTTCGCAAGTTCTCAAAATTGTGATGAATTAAGTTTAGAAATATAATAGGTTAAAAAAAAACACAAAACGCACCCAAGCTTTCCAGGTCCTCTCTGGTAACAAACTTGTAATCATCGTAGACTGCAATTGAACACACATAAATCTTAAAATTAGTAAATCTTTACCACTGCTAGGCTCACTCCAAAGATAACAAGGAAAAATATATATGGGTTCAAGTAAGAAATGTTTAAGAATAAGTAGAAAGTAAGAAAGAAAAAAAATTGCAAAAAAATCCCCATTCTCCCAATTTAAACGTTCATTTGTACGATTACAGCGCGATGAGCCAAACCGTGGCCAGAATTAATTTATACAGCAAGTTTGTGCTTAGTTTGGTCGGGAGCCAGCCAATCAAGAGCCCTGGTTGCTCACAGACTTAATTAGAAAGCTATTCGTCGCTCCTTCAGTGTCTCATAAGTAACTACAGAGGTTTGATTGTCCAACTCCCAACCACAAACCATGCAAAAAGTTACGGCATAAATTAAGTGTGGCCACGGTTTGGCGCGTCGCCCTGTAACTATGCATAAACCATAAGTCATTCTAAGTTTTCTTGGATAGAAACTGTTTCTACGCTACATGTACCTGTTGGCTGTTGGTCCTCCTCCAGCTCTTCCGTCAGGTTATCAAGGAACGAGCACCAGCGTGGGGCTGGGCAGAGTGACTACAAGTTCGAGAGAAAAGGGTTCAGAGGGCCAATAAAAAGAAGAGCCCTGATAGCACGACCGAGGGTCGGTGCCAAATTGACTACTGTCATAATACACTATATTATCATTAACGTGAAATCGAGGCCATGTTCTATGTTCCCATACAGCTGCTGCACTGTGGATCTTTGCCTCGACTCAGAATTAAGGCCGATCTCTGTTGACGTCATTTGTTTGTCTTTTGACATTGAAGGAAAACTCGGCAGAAAATCGCTTTTTCCGTCAAATAAAATTTAACGTTGTCGTGTTATGGTTTTGGGGTTTAAGGGCTGAAGTGTTGTCCACAGCTAGGGCAAACACATGCAATTTGTTTTGTTTTGTTTTAGGTTTTTGCTCGAGTTTCCCCGTTGCCTCCATCTTGAATTATGACGTAAATGTACCCAATGCCCAGCTCGCCCCCCTCCAGAAATGGTGCAAAAGAAAAATTGCAGATGGAACAAAGTTCAGAGCCACGGGGTGATCTAGCGGTGGTAAGTCGGAATAAACTCGGATGCATGAGACTGAAATGCATGAAGATGAGTGCAAAAGATTAAAGTTCTTAAGATCTAAAACCCTAAAACCATAATAAGGCACGGGGGATGCGATTTCAGCCGAGGTTCCTTTTAAGAAAACCTAAAATCTCTTTTCATGAACGAGAGAATCAAATATTACAAGAAAGAGCTCATCAAGAATAAAGTAACCAGACCAAGTTGAACCAAGAAACTTGCTTTCGAATTTAAGGAATTTTTTACGAAACTAGAGGGAAAAGAACGATGAAA
>JAOBYF010508854.1:0-15743 GCA_025403605.1 Parazoanthus darwini
GAAGCAGGCAAGCAAGCAAAAAAGAAAACAAGGAGCAAGAGAGGCAGGGAGGAAAAATGAGGAGGTGGACGAGGAAAAAAAAATTGAGGGAAGAAGAAAGAGAAGAAAGGAGGAGAGAAAAGAAATAAGGAGGAGGAAGTTAGGTGGGAGGGGAGAGAGAGGAGGGAGGACGTAAGGTGGTAGGGGAGAGAGAGGAGGGAGGACGTAAGGTGGGAGGGGAGAGAGAGGAGGGAGGACGTAAGGTGGGAGCGAAGGAAGAGGAGGGAGAACGCAAGGTGGGAGGGGAGAGAGAGGAGGGAGGACGTAAGGTGGGAGCGGAGGAAGAGGAGGGAGGAAGTAAGGTGGGAGCGGAGGAAGAGGAGGGAGGACGTAAGGTGGTAGGGGAGAGAGAGAAGGGAGGAAGTAATGTGATAGGGGAGAGAGAAGCGGGAGGAAGGAGGGAAAAATGGAGGATAGGAAATGATCTCTTTTTCTCTTAAACTTCAGTTCAATGACGATTTTGTTTCAGAAATCGACCGGAATAGTGATGTCTATCCCCATGCCAGGCCATTCTATTGGAAGCAAACCAGGTGACTAATCCAACATACTAACCAACCCCTTAAATATTTAAATAAACATTAAATATGAGTGTAAATATATTCTTGTATCATGTAAAAACCACCCCACCTTGCATTGCAATTGAACTCAACCAACAATTGCAAATTTCTTAAAACCAAATTACGTAGGGCAAATGTTCAAATTCTTTTATTTTTCTTTTTAAAAAAAGAACAACTTACAGCAAGTTCATAGGTAGGTTGCTGCAACTGTGTCTTGGATGTGAATACTGTCATTACGTTAGACTTATTCGGCAAATAGTGCTTTTTCTATGCCCTGACTATTTAGTGAAACTCGGAATTGTCCAGTGACTTAATGCAGCGACAAATTCCTGACCATAAAGTGAACATATTTTGTTGCAGAGGAGATAGAAAGAGTGCAGCAAGATGTACGGAAATTAGAAGAGCTCATTGATGATCATGATGTAGTGTTCTTGTTGATGGATACTCGAGAAAGTCGCTGGCTGCCAACAGTTATTAGTGCTGCCAAGAACAAGGTCGGATTTTGCTCTCGAAATGCAAATTTAAAAATGAATTCACTCGTAGCAGTGAAGCTACACAATAAAAGTATTTCATGTCTGTTTGTCCACCCCGACACATCTACAAATATCACGTTTTGTGGTCACTTAGCCAATTAATCAAAATGCAAATGCAAAAAGAGTTCTTTTAGAGAAAGGAAACGCGTATTAACTAGATTATTTTGATACAATCAGAATTAGTACGTTTTTTGGAGTTCCTAAAAGGTACTGGAAATTTGTGTCCTTCCAGGAGCTGACTCCAGGAAAAATCCTGGAATTTTCTACTGATTCCTGGCAAACTCAAGGACCGGAAAATTGAAAGAAAATTCCCCAAAATCTCTGGTTTCCCCGTTTTAGTGTTTGAATGGGAAAACAAACGGGAAAACGCGGTTTTCCTAGCTAGACAGACTCTGTTTTTTGTTTGATGTATTTTTAAGTATTAAACTGTGAATGGTAAACTAGTTCAATGAAAAAATTCAAGTTGGTTCAGCTATTATATGCTGTATGGTTGTTTTCTTTAGCTTGTGATTAATGCAGCCCTTGGTTTTGACACATTTCTGGTGATGAGACACGGTGTGAAAGGGGGAGGGACTGGCATCAGTGCAGGGGATGAGAGCCCACAAGACGTAGGATCAGCGGCTGCCTGTTGCTCCACAGGTGCAAGAGCTTCAACCATCCCAGGAGCCAACTTGGGCTGCTACTTCTGTAATGATGTGGTGGCACCTGGAAATGTGAGTCACAAAAGGAACCTCCTTGGGGGTTGGGTTGGGATGGGACCAAGTTTGGCTAATACTTCTGTAACGATGTGTTGGTAAACGGAAAGTTGACTTGCATATGATAGTTCCTAGGGGAGTGATGGGGCTGAAATCAACCTGGGTAATGACGTGTTGGCACCTGGGAGTGTACGTAGCAAATGGAAGTTTCTTAGTGGTGGGGTTGGGATTAGGCCAAACTCGGCTGTTACGTCTGTAAGGAAGAACTGGTTACTAAAGATTTGAGTATAAATGTCAAATCCTTTGCAGCTGGGTGGACCAACATGGGGTGTTACTTCTGTAATAATGTGACAACAGCTAGGATTGAAGGTGGGGTGGGGACGGAAGCAGTCCTCTGGCATAATGTAGCTACACCTCGAAATATGACATGGAAACGCAAGGGGGAAGGGGGTGGAATCGCCTTGGTTGTTTGTTACGAAACTCTTGTTTTATTTATCGTATATATATAACATGAAATATTTCCACTATGTTTTGTTGTCCTGTTATTATTTGAAAGTAAATGCTTACAGTGTACTTGTGTTTTGAACTTAGACTATGTGCCTTACATACATAGAGAAGTTCTTATATGGCAGATGAGACTGAGAAAGTAACAGCAGGAACAGAAATGCTGTGTCAGGAATTTTTGATCGTTAAAAAGAATGAAAATGATATTTACGCAAGTGCTTCACTCCCTCCAGTCCACCAAAGATCGGACCCTTGACCAACAGTGCACCGTATCAAGACCAGGAATGTCGTTCATTGCCAGCTCGCTCGCGGTTGAACTATTAGTATCGGTGATACAGCATCCACACAGGTAACCCATGTCTCTCATTGTCAACTCTCTTGCTGTTAAACATTTAGTGTCAGCTTACATCACTCACACGCAGGTAAAACATAAGAACCAGTAAAAATACCTTTGAAATCAGTAAAGTCTGGTAAGTAGGTTTCCTACAAAACACTCTAGTATACCGTAAAATCCCCCAAGTTCGCTTATATCTTGAAATAGCTTTGAAGAAGATCTTAGATTCGGAATGGAGTAATGTGGCTTCTCTTCTTTATTGTTAAGAATATTTAAAGCAGTATTAAAGCTTACCTAAGGTTACTGCTTTTGTTAGGGGTCACGCAGCAGCGGACACGAGTGCTAAGGATGATCACCTGACAGCGGAATTACATTCCTCGCTGGGCCTTGTTCCTCACCAGGTGAGCAAGCAAAAGCATTTTTGGTTGTGTCCTAACCATTCCCTTTCAGTGATGTTTAATAATCTTAGTAATAGACTTTGTAGGGATTCTTGAAGACTGTTTAAAAACTTACTGACCAATCATAGTGCTCTAAATGTCGTCAGATGTGCATACGTGATAACCTTGGTCAGTTATAGACCTTAATCACAATTTGTATGTCATCTCACAACTTGAAGTTAGTCCTTATTAATACCAGTCAGTGTGCCTCTCTGTGCTTAACAGTCAGTGTGCCTCTATGTGCCTCTCTATGTGCTTACCAGGCAGTGTGCCTCTTTATGTGCCTCTATGTGCTAACCAGTCAGTGTGCCTCTATGTGGCTCTATGTGCTTACCAGATTAAGTGTGCCTGTCTATGTGATTATCATAGTCAGCGTCCCTGCTTATTTTGAAACATTCTGCATACCAACATGCTGGAAGAAATTTTGGGTATTGATGACAAACACGGAACGATACCTGGGTGATCGTCGAGTGAATTGTTGTGCTGTAACATTCCCTTTTTCTCAATTTTGTTTCAGGTTCGAGGTTTTCTCTCCAGATACCACATGGTACTTCCTGCCAGTTTGGCTTTCGACCGCTGTACTGCGTGTTCGCAAAAGGTGTTGAGCCCGTGTTTATGTTTACTTGCATTTGGAAACTATTTATATGTATATATCGAATCAAGAGCTCGTTAGACTTAGGATAATATGTCTTTTGATGATCGTTTTGGGAGATTTAGCACTGACTTGAAGAACTTTTAAAATCTCCAGGAAGCAGCATTTGATTGAATGTAGAAATCTTACTTATTGATTCTACATAAAAGGAATGGACGGTAACATAGCTTTTCTCCCAGCTTCATTCCTTTTCTTTAAGAATACTCTTATCAGATACCTGCTGTTACTTTGATCAGGATGCAGTTAACAGCAATAAGTATAGTGATGGTAACGATAATGATTATGATAATTATTTGTGGCACAAAAATTGATCACGCATATTAGTATTAATTGAGTATATTTAATATTTTCTTCCTCCAGAAGGGACGATCAAGTTTTCAGCTAATCAGTATGCATGATATATTCTGTCGTTCTGTCGCTTTATATCTTTCAGGTGCTAGATTCGTACAAGAAAGAAGGGTTTTCCTTTCTCTTGAATGCGTTCAATGTTCCAAGGTATCTTGAGGACCTTACAGGACTGACTGCTTTGCTGGAAGACACTCTCGTCACGGAGGTACAGTGTGATTTGATGTGACACAACAAGTACAGTGTGTTGAAATGTGACACATTAGTACAGTGTCACTTGATGTGATACAAAAGAAAAGTGTGGTACAGTGTGACTTGACGTGTTACAATTGTACAGCCGGAGGAAAGATTTGTTTGTTTCGTTATTGAAGATTTAAACACTTTTATGAAACTTATATAACGGTGCCATTTTGCAGTTTTTCCAGCTATTGGTCCGTTTTGACGTTTCAGTTTTCAAAACTATAATTTAAAGATGTTCATGAAGGACGGGTTTCAACTTGTTCAGACTTCACACTATGTAGAGTGGCTTTCTTACCTTGTAGATTTATATTTCCACTTGCTGAGGTTTCACACCGTGTACTTCCAAATCAAGTTCACTTGTCAAATTTGTTTCATTTGTAGGTTTGGGAGTTGGACAGTGATGAGGAAGCGGAATAATAGAGAAACATCGAAGACTTACCTTAACAGCCTTACATATATGCATGATCAATCGTGAGACAGAGAAGGAAGAAACTACTGATTTTATTAAATTGTACAACAAGAGCTCTACATTTACCAGAAACACTGTCTGTGACCATAAACAAGACAGAGTATTCAAGGATTCTATCATGACACGCGTGCATGCACAGACGTTGTGTGACATGTAACATTTTCAATCCTTTCGAAGTACATTTATTCTCTACAAACGTGTAAGTTTCCATTTTAGGTTTTATTGACTGAGTTATCGGAGCAACCCGTAGCTCCGAGACGAAGGAAGAGTCTTAAAGGAACGATGTTCCCCTAATTCTTCCCTTTAGAGTTCTCCAGGGACAGAACCTCGTACAGCTATTGCAGACACAAAGAGAAGTATCACTACTTGGACTTCCAAGATGATTATAGCTATAAAATTAAAAGTTTTAACAAATCCAACAACACAGTGTGGCATTAAGAGCATAAATTTGTCCTGCTGCACATCGAGCTTGCGATTTTTCTTGCTCAAGAAACTGAAACCCGAGAGCCAGGAACAAGTGAAAAGCGAAACGTGTTTTGCCTTATAACAAGCGTAGGTGATATCTGCAGCAATTAGTCTGGGATTTAATTGAGTCGAAACCAACGGTATAATTGCCTTTTATAAATCTCACTGACGGTCAGCTGCCGTTTTAGTACTTATTTCTGAGAAACAAGTATTGACAGTTACTGGCTGGTCTTCAATTCCATGGTTTACAGCAACTTCATACAAGGATGCCCAGTATGTCCTCCGTCAAAATAAACCCGGTGGTGAAAGATAATCGCACACTACAACTTTAACCCAGGATAATGTTGGACCCCGTTTGGGTATAAAGGCTGCCCCAGCTTTTACCAGTTTTAACCTTTGTTCCTTTGCAGACGAGACAAGTTAGCCCGCCTGCCCGAGTAATCCACCAACTAGAACCAGTGTTATAAGCACCTAAACTTTGAATAACACGCCTCCCAAGGTTGAATATATTAGCGAAAATGTAAAGGTGAACACATCCTTTGTTAGTTCCACACATAAACGAAAAAATGGAACCAAATTGGAACGATTACATTATGGTGAAACATCGGGAAAGAAACAACGCTGCTTCTAAAGTGTGACAAACAATTAACGAACAGATCTATCTGTGTTTTGGAGTTAACATGTGTGGTTTTCACAGGTAGCTGGGTAACCTTGGCTGTTCCACATTTCCTAGTAAACTCGAGCTACCATTGGTCCTAACATCAAAGATGAGCCTAGCACAGCTGCACAGGGATACTCTGTTTTCCTGCAAACATGTTCGACCCATACAGAATACATGGTTTCGGCTGGGTTGCGTACTCGTTGATGCGAAGCGGATCGGTTATGAATTTCGTGTAACGCGACACATTGATTAAAATGGGAAAAAGCCCTAAGTAAGGTTTTATGTGTTTGGGTTTTGGGTGCGATAAAGTTTCGTTTTGTGGCAATTTACGGATAAAGTGAAGGCGTTTGTTTCAAACCGCTATACCTTTATCTTCAAATATTCTTAAAGATACCAAATTTTTTTTGTTTGTTTCCGTGTGCAAAACAGGTGCTTGAACAACATTTTGCTTGAACAGCCGGCGAGACTCGGAAGTCACTTAGAGATACTCGTAAATACAACACGAAACACAAACAGTTTACCAAGACTCGTCTTTCAAGCTATCAAGGACTGAAAGGATATTTTAAAGTATAAAACTACATCGTTTGTATCTTTTTTAATACTTTTACTTCTACCCTTGTTTTATGTGGTAAATTGCAACCTCGTTCTCAGGCCCTTCCCTCTCCTCTCCCGAGAGAAAGACCCTGGTTGGGTCTGGACACGTGGCACCCAGATTCTGGGTGGTTACAAATAAAGTAAGTACGCATGTGTGTTTGTTTTGATAAAAATAGAAAACGAATCCCATCTCCACATCCATAGGTAATCCCATTACCTAAATAAATGAATGAAATCAAACAAATGAAATTCTACCAACCAACAGCTGATCAACTTGAGAACACTGCGCTTGCGTGCATTCATAAGTAGTTTTAAAACAGAAAACTCAAACATTTTAAAATTTCGTACACTGGAGGACGGCACTTCCATTCGACGACGATCGGTGCCCCAAACCACCTTTAATTACAACAAAGAGTTTCAATAGGCCCAATGTCCGAGTATCTTTGTACTGGAGGAATTTAGCTTTGGTTTGCTTGGCTAAGCAGATGAGAAAAATTAGTTCGTAGGCACTAGTTAAGAAATGGCCCACGCTTATAAGCGTGCGTCGATCGAGTTATGGATGCACACGGGAAGTTGGGGAAGCACGAGAGAAGCGTTAGAGTGGCACGAGGTGAAGCCGAGTGCTTCTCCAGCTTCTCGAGTGCTCTCCCAACTTCCCAAGTGCATCCATAACTCCATGTTCGCACAGCTAAAGTATGGACCATTTATTTTAGAACATTGCCACTTAGTAGTCTTCGTCGTTTCGGTTTTGCAAAATTTTGTTCAATTCCGTGTCTTTCAGGATTACAAACAGTGTGTTTACCGACTCGAGTTTGTTTTTAAAAAGGTAATCCATACTAAATTGATGTTCACTAGTACAATTATACACTGATACCCTAGTACATTGGTACACTGGTGCATTGGTACACTAGTACACTTGTAGACTGGTACACGACTGTTACTACACAAGTATGTCAGTATGCACTACCCAAAAAAATACCTTGTATAAACGTTACGAAATCCGTTGTTTTGGAGAATTGACTGAATGGTTCAACTCTTCTTCACTTCTTCATAAAGGCTCTCAGCATCGGGTTTGAACAACCCAGTAGACAAATTTCTCGAAGTGCTTCACACAGTTTAGTTCTTGTAGCAGCGACCAGTCTCCACACAACTCAAGTGCAGGCTTCACTATTCAACTTTATTACAAAACTCTTGACCAATTAGAGCATTATTGTTAAGTTGTGGACACATATGGCATAAGCTATTTCTTCTGCAGTTCCTAAACTGTAACGTTTTACTCAGATTGTTCGTTTTTAACTTTTGACTAACAGCTACTTGTTACTAACTTGACTTTGTCACAGAAAACTAACTGTCCCTCAAATACATTTAGTCGTCATCCGTAATATTTCTGTACAAGATTACATGAAAAACACGGATAAGGTAATGTTTTCCGTTACGTTCTTGTAAAGTGTAATACGAAACACTTGGTCTCAGGACCCGCTGTGAGAACTCGGGCGTAAAAGTAACAGATACCGTGTTGGCTAGAAAGACAGTTTCACTTAAGATTGTAGAATGTCAGCTTGTGAAGAGTACGGCGGTCGCGATAGTGAAGGGCAACACATTCCCGGATGCCCTTTTTCCACACAAACGAAGGCTCAGCAGCGAGTTCCTGTGATGAATCATCATTGATATTCACCACTTTTATCTGCGGACTGCCATTTAGCAGCATGTTACTGTCATCAATGAAAATGATACTGGGACAATTTATCTTGATGCAAATTTTCTTCAGAAACTGTGCAGTTGTGATATCATACAACCGTATGACATACGACTCCTCCTTAGATTGTTTATCTTTGAATACAAAAGATGCCAACTTTCCATCCTGGGTGAAGGAAATTTCGTCCGTAGATAAAATTTCTGAACAGGTCTTATCAGAGTGTAGCTGCACGGTCGACTGAGGAGGTGTCAGGGACCGCCAAAGAACTACAGAGCGTAAGCTTGATTCATCTCTCTCCACAGTTAGCAGTTGTTCCACTGGGACTGAGGGGATACAGTTTTCAGGCCGACCACTGGGACAAAAGAGGTTTGTATCGGCAGTTTTACTCTTCACGTTCCACACAAGAACAGTTCTATCCTCACATCCAGCAGCCAGTTTGTTACCACTAACAAAGCAGCATGATAAAAGTAAGTTAAAACCTTTCACCTCCAACGTTCTTTGGATCTTTAGTGTCTGCACACACCTTAATTGTAACTGTCTACCATGCAACTCGTAAACTACAACGTACTTGTCATTTGGCGATACCTGTATGGAGGGTTCGCAGTCCAAAGCTCCTAAATCCTTTTTAGCGAGCTGCTTTCCATTTTTCATATTTAACGTAATTAATGTGTAACCCGCAGACTGATCGGACCTTGGTTTTGTTCCACCGACACAAAGGCATGCGATTGTGTGTTTGCTGGGACGGCAGGACGCGACACGGAGGTGCTCCTTGAAACAATATATCTCTTGTCTTTCAACCCAGATACAATTTTTGTATTTGGGAGAACTTAAAAGCTGAATAGCGTTTAAACTTAGCCCTGTCGAAAAAGTACAGTAAGCTGCACACTGCAAAACAAACTGTTGCCAATATGTTTGAACATTAACAGCTCTCATCACTGTAAAAAGACGCAGCAAATCTTGATCAGGAGGCGAGCTGCAGTCACTGATACGCTCCAGTTCCTCCACAATGTCTTCTTTACTTTGCAAAGGAGTTCGTGAGGTTGTCTGTCCACGGGCGACCCACACTGCAGCAAGCAGCTCCAGATCTCTCACACACTCCCCCAGCTGCTCCTCGTACCCGCCAGCCTCCAGCATGTGGTAAAAACCGAACCTAAGTGCATAGTTCTCAGAGTCACTTAACTCAGGGGGAGAACTCTTATTGATGTTGTGCTTCTTCACGGCTCTAAGCACTTTCAAACATTGTTTTGCGAGGACGCGATGGCCATCTACCACCCTCACAATGAAATCATGACCATCGTCCTCGTCCTCAGCTGTAGCAAGCCAATCAGCAAGAGAATTGTGAAATACGGAAATACATTTTCCTTCCACGGGAAAAAGCTGGGAAAGAGAATTCAGAGCCTTGCGCGCCTTCTTTGCGTTTTCGTTTTCATTTACGCAAAGAATCGGAAGTACTAAAGGCTGTGGAAGAGGAGCCTGGGCTGCAACAATAGCTGCCAGAAACTTCTTAAACGCTTCATCATCAAGTTTTAGTTCAGTTTGTGAGCGCAAAAGGTACTTTTCATAAACAGAAGACATTCCCTTTGGAAAAAGCTCACTTAGTTCAGAAAGTGACAAGCTTTTGTTCTTAGATGAATCAATAGTAAAGTACGCATATAAAAAAATACCTTGAGATCTCTCAGTAAGCTTTAACGAAAGGGTTTCGAGTTTTTCAATGGGTTCTTCATGATATAGTGACTGCAACTCGTTTAAAAGGTACGATCTGATATCTTTAGTGTTGTTACTGCTTGCTACTTCAATGTTAACAACACTCACTTGAGACAGCTCCGCCAATAGTTGTTTAGTAGGTCGAGAAGTGAGCACAAACTTGATCCATTTAGGCAAGGTGCGTAGTTTGCTCAGGAGAACACTGGTAAATTCTTCCCTCGAACTGGGCTCAATTTCATCAAGTGCGTCAATAACAATAACAAAGGTATGTTCCGTTGACAGACACGGCATTGCACTGAGTGGTTCTTCAACAAGAAAACAGAAAAGGGTTTCCAGATTCATTTGGTCAAGTTTCGTTCTGATGTCTGGCTGCAGCGTTGACATTTGGCAGTTCAGTTTTTCCTTGAAACCTTCTATTCTATCGCAAAAATGGCGAGCAACGGATTCTATGATGACTCTTGGATTGTTACGTTGTGAGTTGTTGTGTTGAATGAAGTGACAAGCTCCCAGGCGGCCTTTCTCCTCAGAATTTTTGCAGGTCACGGCAGCGAGAACCGACTTTCCAACTCCTGGTAAAGCTGTTATCACAAGAGCTCTGGAACGAACTTCTAGATTGGTGTAAAACCCCTCAATCACGTCTAGAATCCACTTCCTTGTTCCTTTCTGATACTCATCAATCAGAGAGAGTCTGTGCTGAGCGAATTCACATTTGAACAATTGTTCAAACTTTTTTTGTTTCAATGCTTCATCAACTTTCAATGGTTTATCAATTTTTGCGACAAGCTTTTGCACGCATTCGGTCAGATCGGAAAACATTTGTTTTACTTCATCTTCCTCCAATTTCCACTTAGTCAGCAAAGCCAAATAGTCAGTTTCACCAAAAGCGGATGACTTTAACAAATCAATGCCCACTTGATCAGCTCCCAGTGCTGTCAGAGCACCAGAGATATCTATCCAGTACCGTTCAAAGTCAGCCTTGTTCACCCCAGTACTTGTCACATGGCCGTACACTTCATTACGATAGTACTTGATCCGAACCAGGTTGGCTTCTCGTGATACATCAGCCGCGGGTGGCAAGGCATTCCATCCCGTAGCAGGTGCCGTCAGGCCGCAGATACTACGTAACAGGACGAAGAGCAGAGTGATGTCAAAGGTCTTGGAGTCTGGTGCGGCTCCCCCGGGTGGGTACAACTTGTCCCTTTGGCTGTCTTTTAAAACTTTTCTATATATCAGGTTTGTCAACAGAGTTCGGTTCGTGTGTAGAACAGCCTGTAGACTGGCTGGGGGGTGGATGGAGTCAAACGTACGTCTCAGGGTTTCTGTTCCACCATCGATGAGCAATCTGGCAAGCTTGGTTCCGTTACACTTCTCCTCCGTGTCATCCAAAATCGAGGTTGAAACCATATCGCACTACAATCTAGAATACAATAGCAGCGAAAGATTGAAGCGTTGGGCAAGCCAGAGAATCCTTTGGAGAATCTTAAACAATTACCTCGGATATTTTTTTTTTGCAAAAAACAAAATGCATTTTAACTTAACTGGATAATATTAATATCCATACAGCTTAATGCTCGAATTTTGTAACTCTATGGAGAAAATAAAGCACTGGACAAGAAAAGGGAAATTTTGGGGCATCACTTCCGAATTAGTTTCTATATCTCTTCAAACTTGCAAAGAAAAACTTTATATAAAAGATATACTGCTATCTATCGTGTTCCAGTAATTTAAGTTAAGTTCGAATAATGTATATGTTTTAAAAACAGAAGTGTCCAAATGGAAAGGTAAATGCAATACAAATCGAGTTTTAAAAAGCCAATTGACGAGAAGCCATCGTGCTCGACGTGACGCAACGGTAGTTGACTGTCACGCCGGTCATAAGAATCAAGCAAAATTATATTTTAAAAACAATATAAAATTTGTGAGTAATTGCATAGAGTTTGCAATCGCAACATGGTGATTAGAAAAAAACCCTACGAAATCTGGGTATTTTTTGGTATTTCTTGGGGTAGCGTGTTACATGAGAAATTGAAAAACATTTCCGTTCTTTAAAATTCATGTAAGACCATACCCCGCTGCTTGGAATCGCACTCAAATTCTTAGAACCGAACGGGAATTCTTAGAATCCCAGAGACGGTATTGTGCAATATTGCTTTTCAGTTCTAAGAACCAAAACTAGATAACAACGTTAGGAAGTCAAAAGGTGTAAAGATGACTAGAATAGGGAATTAACAAGCTGAGACTAACAACTTGTTTTATCGTTGCTTTTTCTCAACGCGTGAAAACCTATAAAAACATCGCAGTACCAACATATTTCAGTCGCACAAGTTTAAAACAGTCATGTATAGTGTTTAGTATGAACGCAGTAGTATGTTACTTTCTTGTGCAGTCAGCTACCAGAAGAGGAAAGTTCGTTGTAATGATTTACGAGAAAGAACATAGAGTTTAAAAGTTCACTCCAAAACGGAGGGGGGAGGGTGTCCCTCTTCCGGCCCGGAAGTGAGTATTAGTCAGCAATGCACCATTGTACAATGAACAAGACTGAACTGGATAATGAAATGGCTGTATTAACACGCGAACCAGTCAAAGAAGACTGAAGAAACGTGAAGACACGTACAAAGGACATTATCAGTTTTATTTCAGAGAAATGCTCCGGACACCGGCGGATGTAAGTTCCATTGAAATCCCCGGTTGTCAAGAAAGTTATTATGCTCAAATCGCCGGACGGAATAATTTGGCTACCCCCCTTTTTACCTTCTCACACTTCTCCTTAGAGTAATCTACTGCTATGCTAACCGAAATGAATTGCCGTTAAGTCACTTTCAGTTCTTGTAATTTATTCCACAAGAGGAGATTTTTATGTATACTGAAAGTGAAACCAAATTATGCGATAGGCCGATCGAAGTTGATGATTCGGTTCGCGTCAGGCTCTCATAAATTTGTTGCTGGTGCTTCATCAATCTTCATCTTTCATCACTGAATTTTTAAAGAAAGAAACTGTCTGTATTCCCTTTTAAAGTCTCGGATTTAATATGCATAAGATACAACAGCAGTACATCAATGAACGAACCAGATGATCAATTCCATCGGCCTTATAAGGCGGGGACTTGTACAGGAATCTACAACCTTCACCTTCTGTTTGTCTCCCAACCCGGGATTGTAACAAGAGTGCGTTGTTAACAAAGAACAACAAACAAATAGATAAATCTTAAACTTACCATGCGAAAGACGTCGAACCTAACTGCATGTGCAGGTTTCTCGATCAACTCACGATCAACTCACGATCAACTCCAAATCAGAATATTTTCCGGGACAAAAACTGGTACCGAGACTCCTTTTTACCATTTCAGCTCGGTATGGTGGCTTATTCAGCCTCAATTAAATTATATATTTGTTCTTCAACTTCAACTTCAAGGCAAAAATTAATATCTTTGTTCGAGGAATTCGAATAACATATTCGTGCAATTTTCTAAGAAAATTCTTTATATTCTAGGAAATGTATTTATTCAAGGAAAGCACTGATCCATGCAAGATTAGTCACCCCACTTGGTAACATGAACGCTTCTTCCTTTATAAGATTTCCTTTCCGCCATTATTTCTGCCAAACGTAGCTTTGAATACGTTATGAGTAGACGCCGACGGACTGGTCGAACAGAGATCGAAATAATGACGACTATCTGAGATTCTCGCGATTGCGTTCGACCGGAGCCTATTTTGCAGAGGTGCAGCGGAAATTCTAGCCTGTTGTTACGACTGAACGAAGAGCGTAATTCGGCCTGGTCCGCTAAGCTTCCACTTCCACTGGAAACTACAGATCTGATTCTGCCACCGGCGTATCCCCGGCCCCATCATCGGCTGGTTTTAGCCATAGTTGATGGAACCAACTGATTGGGAAGCTTAACAAACATCAAAAGGAGTGCACAAAGCTGCTTTGTCTTAGGTTGAACGAACCGTGACAGTGCACATTGCTTTGTTCAATGTGTCAGCCCAAATGTTTCTGCTAGTTAGTTGTTCGTATGCATTTTAATACCTTTTGTGTTTTGTGCACGGTCAAGGCCAACAAACAAAAGAGATAGAGCACAAAAACATATACAAAGAAACTGACGGAGTTTCATTTAACCATTTCTCTCTATTAATTATGTTTTAGCAGAGGTAGATTAACTGATTTTGGATTGAAAAGAGATGGTGAACGGCAGCACCAAGGGCGTTTTAGTCGTTTGATAGTAAGGAAAAACACTGAAGTTCTGAAGTCTGTTCCAGAGCGTGAAGAGCGGCAAGATTTCAAATCGAAAGCTTGGTAGATGCACAAAATGTATTCTTTCGTCGGATGAGTGAAGGTTCGGGCCAGCTATATGTATCTGCTACATCGTCCCTTTCCCGCGGCCGTTACAAGGGGTTGTATATGTGAGTAGCTAAGGCTAAATGTAGCGGATGACTGACTGGATGCGAGCGAGCGTTTAGGGAAAGGTAAGGCTTCTGTATCGTCGGACAGATGAAGGTTATCTATGACTCCTTTATTAGTCATCGGGAGTTCGGAAAAAAGCGTTTATGGGCCGGGGAGTTTATTTGCTAAAATTATAATAGGGTGTTAATTCGCTTGGCGTTTTCCGTTTTCCATTTTAAGGGGGCGTTTATTCGCAAGAGAGCAGAATTTGAGGGGGGCGTTTGTTTAATTTATTTTTGAAATATTTTCTATTTTCATCTTTTTTATGTGTTTTTACTCGTAGTCATTCGTAATCTTATAATCAGTCAAGATCCGCGTGAGAAGTATCGCGTGAGAGTTTGATGTTTTGTGACAGTGAAATTATGGGGCGGTGACAGCTCACGAACGTAAGTAGTATACTAGCAACGTCGACATGTCCGAAAAACGCCAACCAAGTTCGCAAATTTGCAAAAAGCAAGAAAAATATACAAAAGTTAAGGGATTTTTTCACACCGATTTGCTTGTCTTGCTTTTCTTCGTCCACTGTGAAAAGTGAGTCGCATAATTTCTGGGTCGAAAAAAGTTTCACACTCAGAGGTGTCAAGGTTCAATGGGCGTGAGCGGTTTCAAAATATCTAACACCCCCCAGCCCCCCTCCTAGCAGCCCCAATCAAACATGTCAAAGTAATTTGGATAAATTCAATGATATCCAACATTGTGACTCATTGCTTCGTTCTAATCTGTCAAAACGTGTTTCACAAATTCTCACCCGGTGTTCAGTCATCAGTCAAACTTTCCCAGTGACTCACAACCGTGTAGTCAGAATGAAACTCATGACAAGTAGAACTAGAATAAAAAAGATCCTGGATGGCGATTTGATCGATCGAAGTGTCTCAGTGCTCAAGTTTAAACACTAAAACGTATTTGTTTGCTTTAGTAAAGAGAATAATCGACAAAATTTCAGTTTTCAATGGGATATTTAATTAAAACAGCAACTACTGTAAGGAAAGTGCCATAAAGCAAGCATGAGGCGTGATATTGTCAATGTTCGGCGTGTGAGCGTGAGAAATGGCTCTGAGGCGTGAGTGTCACGCAGCTAGGTGGACTTCATATTTTGGTCTAAAAAATGGATCCTGCTTTTAACCCTTACAATATCGCGCGCATGCGCAGTCGTTCTTGTTTCTCTCCTCAGGGGTTCCCTGGCTAGCGAAGGTAGTGAACATATTGCAGGACTGGTGACCGTTCGGGGATCTCTGATCTGCGCGCTTCCCCCTTCCACGATTTAGTTTGTCGCCAGTTTACTTAATGAAAAAAGGATTGTAATAGGCCTTGGCGGATTGTGCTAGCATAATTTTTGGCATAATTGGAGCAAAAAAGCATAATTTTTTAAACGAGCAC
>JAOBYF010509965.1:0-15736 GCA_025403605.1 Parazoanthus darwini
ACCCTGAGAACAACACCGAAATCCGAAACCAATACTCCAAAAAATTAAAACCAAAAAGGTGCATGAATATGCCAAAAAAAGCCAAACATCAATTCTCGCCTGCAGTGTAACAAGAAACATTCAATACTCACTAAAATGTAAGTTCAAGTGTTTGCTTTTCAATTGTGTATTGTTCTTCTGGTTAAGTATTTCCCATATTAAAAACGTCTATTTCTATATTAGGGAAAATTATGTCGAGTCAACAGCTTTCAGCAGCGAATCTTAGCGGTTTAGTTTTTGCATCTCAATCATTACCAAGCCCCCAGGTGGAAATCCAATCGCCACTACGCAGACGGAGTCAAATGAGTCAATTTTACTTCAATTATTTCGAGTCTCCGCCTCATAGCGCTTCCACCACAGACACTGGGAACAGGGACTTGTATCCGAACGAACTCAAAGAGGCTGTTGCTGGACTCTGGTCAATACCAGATATATCTCCAGTTGGGCTAATAATCATGATCTGTACATCGACCAAATCGAAACTTCAACATCTTTACTCCAACCTCCCTTTCCCGCCTCCTTCAAGTATTTTACCAATTTGCATTCCCCCTGGTAGTAGAGCATTGGACACTGGTGACTCCCTCAGCTGGATGGGGATTTTGTACTGGGCAGGAGCGTAGACCTGTCTAATTTGGCTGTGGGTAGTTCTGACGTGTCTGTACATGTATGTTTGTACAGCTTGTATCCTGCCACAAGTTGAGTCATGCCAACTGAGTTATATAGTTGTGTATAGAAAATAAGTATGTTTTGAAACTATATATACAAGACGAGCTCTAGCAAGATGGAAACAGCTGTCCATTGCTGCCACTTTCTTGGTACATTGGCTGCGCATGTGTAGTTCTTGGTATTGTAGATGTTCTTTTTGGGACTGTACTAAACTCCTGTCATGCTATTTGCATTACGCATAGCTCACTCTTTTGAGTTTGAGCACTCTGGTATACAGAAGTTCAGTAACAAAATCCTTCTCTGAGCTGCACTGATGAGCCCTCAAAGGGCAGAACAGCACTGTCTGGAGATTATATTAGTTTATATATGCATCCTGGTCAAAATTTAGGCCACAAAACCGAAAACTTTTACTACCCAAGGTTACCAAGTTTTTTGGTTATGTTTTCTTTTCAGGTAGATATATTGCATCAATATAGCCAAGCACTGACTGTCTACAATAAAATTTTGGTAAATCTTGAAAGCCCAGAGTTCAAAGCGCATCTACACAAATGGGTGATGTAGATATGGATTGCGACTGTGACTGTGGTGACAATGATTGTGATTGTGATTGTGATTGTGATTGTGGTGACTGTGTGTGCGACTTAGATGACTGCTGTGGTGGCTGCATTTGTGATTTTGATGAATGTAGAAACTGTCAAACATGCTGTGGCAATAATGGCAGTGAGCGGTGTGGTAGAGAATGTGTTAGCAATGACTTTGATTGTTGCCGCTGTTCATGTTGTGATGTTATGGTAAGTTAGACTTTCAATAAACTGCTTGTCTATGACTGTTTAGTTGAAAAAAAAGTATTGATTTTTCTTGGATTCTTTTCTGTCAGGGAAATATTAATATTAATTATAATAATAACTAAGTTCATTTGGTTTTGCTTTTTAAAATAAGTGCTACATTACATATAATTAAATAATAATATATAATAGGTTATTGTCAATTTTTATATTAAATGATTGCTAAAGAAACAATAATACTTTTATTTTCTCAAAACTTATCTGTTCAATACTTCACAAGCTATTATAAATATTAGTAAAAGTTACTGACTAATGACTATAATTGTTCAAGTTGTACTATTGAAAATCGTAAGTTACTGTTAATGACTAATTGGGTTTGGAAATCAGATGAGAGATTGTTGCTAACTTACAAGTACTGTACTGTAAGGTCCATTTTGTAGTTAAGTGTAAATTTATTGATTTTGTTTGAGAAGCTATAATTGTGACTCTTGAAAACACTCAAACAATATTTGATCACATAAATATATAGTTATAACAGTAATCAAATTAGAACTTAAACAAGTCAAAAAAGCTCTTCTATTTGACAATGTGTTGAATATATTATTATTTACACGCCGAGTATATACGGTAAGGGGTTGGGAGTCTTGGAAGAATATTTTTTCAGTCCCATGTCTTCAGGAATGCTCATGCTATTGTACAATCATGTAGTTTTGAATTTGAACATTTTATTACCAGAAGTGCCAAATAATGAATTGCTTGTTAGAAATATAATGATTCTTATTACTTGTCTCTATTTGTTTCCTGTTAAATCAATATAGGTTGAGAGAGATTGGAGACTGTAGTGGATGATCAACCTATTTTGTATTAAATCTGCGAGGAGAAAGATGCAGTGTTAATAAACTTTGTACGAGTGAAAGGGTTAAAACCAGTTATAAATCTTTTCTTGTAAACTGTAGTTTGCTTAAAGTCATGTATATATGATTGAACTTCTTGTTTCACTTCAATCAGTGCTGTGTTTTCGTTGATGACATATACTACTATGGTTACTATGGCAACAGCCAGCCTTACTATAGTCGTGGTAGGGATGCACCTGACAGACATCAGAACACGAACTATCCCTACCACCAGAGAAATCAACAGAGACAGGCATTTGCTAACAGTAAACCTTCTCCAGCTATCAGGTAAAAGAACTTGGCATAGTTACGGCCACAATTTTTTAGTCTTAAAGCTTATTGGAATTTCCTTACCTAAATTTTCTGGTTTGGGCACAAAAATAAATTTTTTGTTGGCTAATACTTTTTTTTATGTTGCTTTTGATTATGACTTAAAACTGTTTGAGTTTCAGACGAATCAGGGTTTATCTTGTTAATTTGTTCCTTCCTTGTGACTTGCATGTACCATGCTGTTATAAAAACAGATTTCCCAGTTAAGGAGATGATGGACTTCATTATTTTGGACCATCATGGCAGTAAAAAATATTGATCAGGATTGCTTGTGAAAATTTAAAAATTATAAATGAACCTGAGAGAGATGAATTTATTTTTCATTTTTATTTGTCATTCCTTATTCCTTATTTCTTGTCTTATCATCTCCTTCTCCTAATGTCTTTTAAAAAATAATCTGTAAATCTAAACAATAAGAAACTGTGGCCTATTAAATTATCCACATAGTATAATTTCGTTTACACTTGGTTTATGTGCCTCAATTAATAGTTCCAAAATCCAGATCTTTCTAGATTTTTTTGAAGATTAAAAAAATTAATTATTTAAAGAACCACAGCAAAGTGTTATGTTAAGTATGAATGAGGTTTTTTCTTTTGATTAACTTTTCATAATACAGTGTGCAGATTTATACATGTACCGGTATAATCTACATGATTGTTTAAACAGCGTTACTCACTAAATAGTCAGATGTGTTAGTTTTGTGAGTTATCTTGGAAGACCAATGTATTAAAAATTAAGGTAAAGTCTGCCCTAGTACATGTAATCTTTTCACATACTTCCAACATAAAGTGTTTTAGATTTATTACTGTTGCCTCAAATGAATACCTTGCTATTCAGGAATTTAAGTTCAAAATGCCCTTACAGAGCTTACAGTTCTCTAGGGTGCTGTAAATTAATTGCTCTATTTTCTTGAAAGATTCGCCTTGTCTTGAAATAAAAAAAATGGTAATTATAGATTGCAAACAGAGATATAACGATTTCCTAGTGGAAAGCACATATAGCAGTATGAGAAAAGTGAAATAGTTTTTTCCATTATTTAAATGTATGCTTCCTCGTCACTGATCGAAGCATTAAAAGAAGATGTCAATTTTATCATACTGAATGCTCAATATTTTTTCACCTTTTTTGACAGCTCCCTTTCCGAAAACCGCAAGAAGCATCGGTTTAGACGGTTTGTTAAATGGCTACTTCCCTGTGGAAAACCCTTCTGGAGGATTCTGTTCATTCTTCTGCCAATATATATTATATTCAGCCCAATACTAGTGCCAGTCCTACTCATTTACACCTGCATACGAGGCTGTAGATACTGCTTGGGACTGGAACCTGATAGAAGTGCAATGAATTCTGGCCAAAATACAGCAAATCCCGACCCAGGTACAGGATATAAACAGGAATAAGCTATATACATGTGTGAAAATTAAAGAAATTATGCAGTATTTGAAACTGTGCCCAGATCACCTGTTGTGTTCACTTATTAAATTGTATCCCCCCTCCTCCGGTAATAACGTTATTTTATTGTCTTGCCCTAGGGACCAAGCAAACGAGGCTATGTTTTCATTTGATGTTTTCAAAAGACATCCAAATTTGTGGTCCTACTTGAGATGGGTGCCAATGCCAAAATCAAACCACTCTTAAAATGAACAGTTTTCTGACTTTTCCTAAAATTTATTAAGGAAGAGTTTTATGTGTTAAATTAATTTTATTATTTTTAAAATCTGTCAATATTTTCCCGTGGTGACCAGTTTCTGAGTGACGTGTCAGCGAAAGTTTCCCTAAAGTTTTCCTACATTTTTCTCACATAGTAAATATTTTGATTATTCAGGGTTTGTACAGTGAAACTAGATTTTACTTATTAAAGTCCGTTCCAAAGTTCTCCAACAGTTCTCCACCAGTTTTGAGTTAACCCTTTAAGCCCCAAACACGACAAATGGTGTGATGGTAAATTCTCCCAACTGAGCTCCACTCTTTCTATATAAGCAGTTTGGGAGAATTTGACTTTTCAACTTCAACAGCTTATTCTACTTGATCAATTCTTTATTTCTCATTACCTGTTATATAATTTTGTTTGAGTTTTGTTAGGAGAAGTTAGATGTTGATAAATTGCCTGGGGCTGAAAGGGTTAACTAAGACCTTTTCCCGATGTCATGAAAAATCAAAGATGGCGGCCAAGATGGCTGCCATAGAATATCTTAATATGATGTCATAGGTCCACCGAAAATGATGCTTAGATTGAGAAGTTGTACGTTTCTGCCAAGTTTCATTGTATTCCCTGTAATAATTAACGATCTACAGACTGTGAACACTACCTCCCCCCATGAGCAGGAACCCCCGAAAAGCCCGTGTAGGATAGGGTTAAATTGACAGTTTCATCTACTGTAGCTGATCAGTAACTCCCAGATTTCTATCTTTTCAACTATCCAAATGATAATTAGCTGGATAGGTTCTTCAAAGGCTTCCAATGGAAATATGTAAAGTATCCAATATGGAAAAAGTAGGAAATGGTTTTGAAGAGAAAAGGAGAACAACCAATCAACGCAAAGCTAGCGTCAACAAAAAGACAGCCCTTCTCGCGCGCTCCTTGGTAAAAAGCTACAATACTAGAGCTGTGTTCTCAACTTACAATGTTCCTTGGTAAAAAAAAACTAAGATACTAGAGCTTTGTTTTTAAATTAAGAGAAAAAACTGTGAAGCAATAAGGTTCATTAGTTTCATAATAACAGACACAGTGTTAATAATATTTTGTCAAAACTTCAAAATAGTTTTAAAAAGTAAAAACCCATTTTGTTTTGCGTTCCTTTTTTTACTGTAAATACGTCTATATGTATCTCAGCTTCATTGTTTAGCATACAGATTTGTCTCCTAGTAAAGATCTTGGCCATTTTTCGCAATATGTGTCACTTGAGCAAGCATGACATCGTTAGTTGCAGACATGACATCGTTAGTTGTTGACGCATAACCGACATCACAAGTTACTTAATTTTGTGTTTGACTCTAGGGCTACCGTACTCTACTATTCTGCAATGTTTAAAAAGAAGTCAGGAAGTCAGAAACTTGTACGTGTCAGACAAAATTTTCCCTGAGCACTGTAATCTAATCAAAGTAAATATTGTCGCAGGGATTGGGCCCCCATCACAGACAATGGCTCGTGAAAGACCTTTTGACTATTGGGAGGAACAGAGAGGAAATGCCACTATGATGCACCCTATGCCGCCTTGCCAAGGGTCTCCGAGCGGTGTTATAATAGGGTCCCATGGGACGCGCACAGCACCTCAAATTACTCCTGCACCAAGCCAATACCCTTATGTGTTGCCAGCACCAAACAAGGATCGAGGGATGCCAGCTATTGGGATAGAGAATGGACCAGAACCAAATGTAGACCCTCCCCCTTATCCTACTATTGGACCAGGGCAGTCTACCCAGAGAAGCCCAGATCCTTTGGTGTTGCCAACACAAAACAAGGACCAACCAGTGCCAAATATCGAGACAGGGAATGAAGGCGAACCAAATGTAGACCCTCCCCTGTATCCTGGACTGGAACCAGGATCCGAGACACATCATGGAGAACCTGCAAAGACTGTCAGTCGTGACAAATAAGTACGAATGTACCAAGATAGTTTTAGAGATACCTTTATTTTTTTACACAGATCGCCAGCTGATAGTCCTTAGTGTTACCTTATAAACTGAAGAAGTCCTGTTTTATCAATATATTATATTATAATGTGATACATTAGTTATTATAAACTACAGTGCATAGTATATAGGAACATGTTATGACAGTTTTCAAAGCTCTAGTCGAAGAATTCTTAGAGAGAAGTTTTAGAAGATAATTTCTACGACAGCAGCAAAATAAGGTAAGCAGCAAGTTGTGAAATCAAATGTTTTTGTTGTAGAAATGCTCTGCCGGAAAGTTTTTGTTCAAGTAAACTCATACTCGACATGAAAGAAGACCGAGTTCATTCAGGTTTTCGAATCAGTTTGTAGTTACAGCTGTAAAACGATACCGAGTATTACTATTAAACTTTGAATCGGAAAACAAACTGGTTTGGGTTTTAGTATTATTCATTGTTCGACAGTTCAAAAATGTCCGCTTTAAGACTATTCAAAACACTCTTCCTGAACCAAAAGAGGCCTAAAACATCTTAACCCGGCGTTGCCAAATAACGTTTTGAAAAGCAATGGTTTCCAAGTAAATTTCGTTATAAAATACTCAATAAAACCGTCAATTGTATCAGCTCAAGTCGTTCAGGTTTTGTTAGCCGATCAATAAAACTTCATACGCACGTGTCAACTGTTGAGTGTTGGTTGTCTCGATTAAAAAATTACTGTTGAATCATAAAATGAATGAACTACTTCCGTGGTATATGTTGTATTTAGTTTGTACAGTCCCTCGGATTCCAAATTTTCCACAAATTTTCGGACAATTTGTCAGCCTCGGGCCTGTATAACTCAATACAACATATCACGGAAGTGGTTTATTCAATAAATAAATTAGTTTATAATATTAGGACTTTATTATCATTATCAGGGAATAATGCATGTTATATCACAGTTTCTAAAGTTGTGATCGACTTAGCACATAGATCTTAAAATAACTTCAAATTTTTGTACTATATATACATCTAAGAAATCACGATGTTTGAAGTCATTAAAAAGCCTATTGGATCGGCTGCTAACAAAGACAAAAGACTTACAGAGATAGAGCTATTAGTATAGCAAGGCCACTGTTGTGTTCACCAAATGAATTAAGGATTGCGACTTCTGTAGACATAATCGGCATGTCTCAAGAATGTGTACTTTACTTTACTTTCAAAGAGTACAGGACTTGAATTTGAATAATTTGGGAGAATTCGTCGGAAAATTCCTCGGTGTGCACTCTTCCGCTGTAGATCTTGTAATCACCGCGAGGTGGTAATGTAAAGACTATTGAGAATATTTTTAGTGCGCAATTTTAGGAAAATATATGTAATTAGACAATCTAGTATGTAGTACGGCTGGATATTGACGAGCCCGAAGGTCCCTGGTAAAAAAAAAATGAAAGAAGGGCGTGCGTGATAAAACAGTGGTGTTTTAAAAATCAAACTGCAAATGTATTGGCGCACGTCAAACCGTTTTTGTTTCGGCTACCACGCGCGCTGGTGCTCAGTTAATTTAAGACAGCTCACACGTTTTACATGTAACCGTTGAACAACTTTGGCGACATTTGTTAAGCTAAAATGTCCAAGAATCTTGTTCACCAGAAAGAGTATCTTCTTGGGAGTAATTGTGGTTTAAGTTACAAGACGACGTTGGTGCAGATATACGACATGAATCGAGAAACTACTTGTAAACGACAAGCTGTATTATCGCTAGCTATTTTAAGCGGCCTGTCTTAATCAATACGTTAACCAAAATTTCGAAAATCTAAAAATGAACAACCAAAACTGGTTAGAAACACAAGGAGAGACTAAAGTACACTCGCGCTAAGCTATTACACGTGCAAGTTACATCTTTATGATTGCAAGCTATTGAGTTCAAAAAATGAAAACAAACGACCACACATCTCGTGGTTAATCTACTGAGGTTCCCAAAGGGGGCGAAGGCTTGCCAACGAATCGTTTGGGATATAAGGATCAGGGCCCGTGAAGGACTGGTACCAATTGGGTGAGGCAAGTTCTCCAGGCTCGGGCTGGTAGTTGGTATTCGAGAACAGCTGCCAGACTTTACCAGAAGAGATTATCATTGACGACACTCCTTTCGGGTTATTGATTGGAAAGTCAGCTGTTATGTCAGGGGAACCTTCTTGATAAATCTGTTAAATAGAAAACAAAACAGAAGTTTGGAGATGATTGACAAATAATAAGCGTTTGCAAAAACAGATTATTTGATAAAAGTTGAACCAAAGCTTGCAACAAAAAGCTTTCTAGGTTTTTCCCTTAATTCAGATAAAAGAACTGAGCGGTAAACGCTGTCGAAACTCACAGGTTTTATTCATGGATAATGAATTGACTTTTAATTGACTTTGTCTACTGTTCAACCAAGAAGACTCATAACTCAGTCAGTAACGGAATAAGTAAATAACCCACGACCAGCTCCCATTTGGCCTTGTAGCTAAATTGGTATAGCAACGGTGATCTGTTCCGCAGGTCGTGGGTTCAATTCCCGCCGGGGTCAGAATTTTTTTCTCTTTCTCCGTGTGAGCCCATTTCTTTACCAGGGCTTTCACTCAGGTCCCGGTTGTTCGAAAGAGGATAAAGTTTTACCCAGGGTTAGGCGAAATTCCTTCATCTAGAAACACGTCCGGTATTTCCAAAAATATATGTTGAAGAACACTCTAAGGAAACCCTATTACGTAAAGCCGAAATGACAGCCTCAATCAGTCTTAAAGGGAGTAAACCCATTCGTGGGTTAAGGTTTTAACCCTGGGTTAGCGCTAACCCACTTTCGAACAACCGGGCACTGAAGGTATTACTTGGAATATTTGTAGAGTACTTTATCTTATCACATTTATATCATCAGCATAGGAATAGCCTGAGCCATTAGAAATAGATAAATTAAGTTTGATCGAGCTAGAGTGACAAGGCGAAGAAAAATAAACCAGTTGAAGAAACGCAGAAACTCTCCAAGAGCCTTACAACCGGCCAGCGAAGTGACAGAACGTAAAAGGATGGTCCAGCTCTGGCCTAGTTTCAGCTTTTTGCTCCAGAACTGGACCATCTTATCAGGGCGTGGTCAATCCAAGCAAATCAAGAGTACATACATCTATGACGTAGCCTGCCGAATATGCTCAACAACTAAATTCTTGGATATGATGATAAAGACAGAAAGTGCTTTTGCCGTTGTTGGCAACTCAATGCTAACAACTGCTGACTTAGACTGACATTCATTTATTAAAGATGTAGTTCAGCTTGTACAAAGGGAAGCTTACACGTTTTTTTCTGACAACGGAGCAAACTTTGCTGGTACCAAGTGAGATTAATTGAAGCTATTTAGGGCTAAAGCAAAGACGAGATGATTTGTTAAAGAGAAAGTGCTAGTTGGTATTTTAACCAGCGATAGTTTCACAGTCAGGCGGCACCTGGAAGCCGGTGTTACACAGTAGGCGAACAGCGTTAAAGGTGATGCTGAGTTAAAGCCTGGTCGATGAGGAAGTTGTAGTGACTGTCTGCTCTAAACCCTTGATATGATACTGCGTGCAGTCGATCGACGTCTCTGAAGAGACTGAGTGACTGTGGACCGTTATCTCCATATTAGATTTATAGATTAAGACCCAGTGTTCTGCTATGCTTTTAAGTTTCCATGAGGTGTGGTGTAGCGGCCTTGATTCCAGTTTATTTTGCGCCCTTTTGCGGGCTGCATAACCTATATAGTGGTCTGTATAGAATAGTTTTGTAAACCACAAGTAGGGTTCTTCTTCTTCTTCTTCTTCTTCTTCTTCTTCTTCTTCTTCTTCTTCTTCTTCTTCTTCTTCGTCTTCTTTTTCTTCCTCTTTCTCTTCCTCTTCCTCTTCTTCTTTTTCTTGCTTCTTCTCCTTCTTCTTCTTCTTCTTCTACTTCTACTTCTTTTTTTATCTGCTTCTTCCGTATAACTTGCCTTCCTCTATACAAGGACCCTCGCAAGTGTTCGTGTTGTGCAGGTGCGAGGATGATTTTAAAATACATAAAGATCGGTGCTCGTGCAGTGAAGTGTTAAAGAAATCCTGATAATATGAAGAAGGTTGAATTCACTCGATTATTGTCGTATTCATAATAATCCAAATCCTGTCGACGGCAGACTAAATCATCCCGACGGCACACTCACGCTAACTAGTACTCAAAGTCAGAAGAAGTTGCGATCAATGTTCACACGTCCTTTTGTTACTTCGTCTCTTTACCTGACTAGAAGTTACTACTGTCGGAATGTAATCATGGCATTTTAAGGACTTACCTTTCGCTTTCCACCATAGTTAGTGTGTTCAAACAAAGTAGCAGCACCGCATGCATCAGTAGCTCTCCAGATGGATTCTGGGGAGAACGGTAAATCCATTGGGGGATCACCACCCTTAACTATCATAATCTCTGCACCACCAGCACTTGCAGAGTTGTAATCTACTTGCTGGTACAGTATCCAGGTGCCCTTTTTCACCTCAACTTTAACAAAGTTATACTTTGTCGTGTCCTTGTTGGCGATTTCATATCCAACATACAGTCCCGAGTCGGTAGTGAAAATGATGTTTATCTCAGTCATCGCTACAAAACAAGAAAGACAGCATTAGTAACAATTTCTCTTCGAATATAACAAAATTTAATTTCGCAGCTGCATATATATGGAACAATTATATTAGTGATATTTGGCACTGTAGTTAAATAACTGAATTGCATAAATCAGTAATGTTAAGTAGTCATATTTATTTTAGTAATTCGCTCAGAAAGAAACTTTAGAAAAAAAGGTCTGAAAATTATTTGTTTCATCTACTCTCAAGATGAAGTTTTTGCTTTGAAACAGGGTTTTGTAAATCTCCGAACTGCAACAAAGTTCCATCGGCATCGGTACAATTTTAGAGACACCTGTCTTTTAAAGAGCTTGTGTAAAGACAAAATGTTGAATTTTCGTATTAACGGTCGCCTCAGATTCAATTCGCTACGATATTTTTGGTTGTTTTAACCATTTTTTAAGTGTTCGGAAGAAACACCTGGTATCATGAAATAACGATCATCAAAATCAATCAAGCAAAAATAAACCTTAGCCTGCGTTGCAGCCGGTTTGTTTGTGTTCAAAAGGGTGGTTTTAGACTTCTGCAGCGCAGGCCAGTAAACCTGCATGTTTTTATATTTTAACTCAATTTTCGAGGATTAAAGTTTAATACCTGTCGCAAGTAGTTGAACTTTGAAGTTGCACAACAAAAGTACTCTCGATATCAATAATACAAAAAGCAGTTGTGTTCTGTAAAAACCATCTGTTCGGTAATGGATGTCTTCATTTTACATAAATCGCTCTTCGTGGCATTTGGCTTTATATGTACAAGTGTGATTGAAGAGTGTGTAGTTCCAGCTGATGCTCTTTTTAACAAAATACCGATACAGCAGCCTTTCACTCCTAAGAGCGTAAGACAAAGATGTTCTACCTGGTAAATCTTTCGTTTACGACTTGTACTTGATTCTGCTAATATATTCCTTCCTCAGCCACACAGAGATAAACTGCAGATCTTAGTGCAGGAGGGCTGTATTTATGACTAAAGAAAACAAAAACATCTTTAAATAGAACAACTTCCTGTTGCAATTAAATAAAATCATTTAAATGATAAACTATCTTCTTTGTCTCTCCCCAAATGCGGTGTTTCAGTCTTGATATTTTCCTGTTATTGCTGCATGTTTCCTGTATTCTAAATATTGTTATCCTAAACTTTTACGAGGCCTTCTAGTTAAAAGCGAATTACTACACCAGGCCAAGCGGCTCATTAGAAGTCTACTAAACGTTCTGTATAAGGTTGATTGGTTGGAACAGCGAGAAGTTACTTGTCTTCATTGTCACTGTTTCTGACGTGCGAAATTATGTTTCCTGACAAAAGCAATAAAACACTACTTTTGATAATTAAAAAAACAACTGAGCTATAAAATCGTCTTAATTGTCAACATCAAAATTTTGTCCATTCTTCTGCAGTATGTCTAAAAGCTATACAGCGGTTGTGACTGAAGGTCACTGTTAAAGGAACATATACATCCGTCGTGAACAGGAATAAAGAAATTGTTTTTCAAAACTTTCTCTTTAGTCTTATTTATTTGTTTGTTTTTAAACTAAACAGTCACTCAATATTGTGATTGGCAAATTGAACATTTAAAAAACTTCTATATACGTGAATATATAATTGAAATGTCCTTAACTGCCGGAATGCGCGGTCCGGTTTGATAAATGGCGGCAAAAAAAGGAATGCTGTGCAAATAAAAAGTATGTGATTTAGGAGACACATTCAACTTTCAAAATGTTTGAGAGTTGGGGGCGATGTTGCGACTTTTTTTCTCCTTATTCCGCCTGGGGGGGCTTTTGATGCCCGCGCCAACTTCAAGTAGCTCGCGATTTCAAACAATTTAAGATAATCCCTCCATATCGTGGGACTTTTCCTCAAATTTATCTGGCTGTTTAGTGATGTGGTAGAATTTAGGTTATGGGGTCGGATGTTGCCATGGCAACGGCATTATGAAGGGCATGTTTAGCCGAAATTTGAAAATCTTGCTTTATTTTAGATTTAATCGGATTGTGCTGCTTGAGAACGAGTATTTTATTAGCCTTGAACACTATTGTTTTGAGAATTATGATATCGCAGACTTATTTCAGTCGATAAGTGACGTCATCGATGACATCATACATATTTGAGTGTAAATGAAAAATCAGGAGAATGACGTAATAATATATATTTTTTGATTTGCTGAAGTTTATCCTATCCGGTTTTTATTTGTTTTATATAATTTAGACCCTATCTAGCTTAGCTTCAAAAATATCCACAAAGTTGACTGCAATTTGCATGGAAAAAATACCTCCTCCCCTTTTTCTCATTCTAAAGGTATATGTCGAGTTTATACAATTGGGATGGGTAAAAAACTTTGCTGTTTTGAGGCATTGATCAACTGTTTAAACCAAGAGTTTTTGGCTGTGCGTGCTTTCTGTGCAAAAATTAGAAGGAAAATCTAAAAAACACCATTTTGTAGAGAAATGATGTCATCATGATGTCATCATGACGTCATATTGGTTTGTAACCTAATGAAATTAATTAGGTATTATAGTTCTATCTAAACTCCAAGGTTCATGACAATAGCATCAATACTTTCAGATTTTTCCCAGGCCCAGGAACTCCAAAAAAGCCCAGGCGGAATAGGGTTAAGGATGACAATCCGAATGAAGGAATTCAAGAAGCTTTTAAAGTAAAGCAGATGTACCTTTTGCATCACAGAGCCTTATGTTACGTACAAAAAACACACTGAAATACAATGTAGCTAAGGTGACAAAGTTAACTGGACAATACAGAAAAAGGCAGAGCTACTTTCAATAACCACATGAGGCAGCACTTTTTAAGTCAGCTACGGACAACTCGTCCAACACGGCTTTTGGATTTTGCTAAGTCAAGCCACATGGCTTAAATGCTCTGGGAAGAACATTGACATTGACAACACATAAAAAATAATTGTCAAAAAGACAGGAGAACTTACTGCTCCAATTTCCATGATTTCTTCACCAGCATCAGAGCAAAATGAGATGTAGGGTGAAATGTCACTAAAATCAGCTTTCTGTTTCTTCATGTGCTGGTTCAAATACCTGAGGGTAAGACAAACAAACCACAAATTTATTTGTAAGGAACAAACATCAATAATAAATATTATTTTTAAATAAGTTTGTTTTGTTTAATTTAGAATTAAACCCCAAACATGATACAACAAAAAAAATGATTCAGACATTTGGTAAACTTATGTCAGTTACAGTTATTAGAGTATGTTTATTTGACAAAAATTTGAAGACTTAATTGAAAGTGTTTGTTTTTCTTTCAACGTGTTCATCAAGGGACAAAAAATTTTTCACACCCTGAGTGGACTCAAACCCACAACAGATTCTGCTTGGCAACTGGTCTGGTTATCCACAGCAACATCAAAACTCACAATGCTGATAACACAGCTGTTAGTTAGGTGAGTCAAGGGGATCTCTTGGTCTACATGTACTGTAAGTAGGGTTCTTTTTTCACTCAATACTTTTTTTAAAATTCAAAATCATGTAAATCTTGGAAAACACTATTTAAAAACAGTAAACATTGTATACCTTTTATCTGAAAATACAAGGTAAAAATATATTACATGTATTTGTAATAACTTATAAAGAAAAATATCTTCATGTTACTAGCACAACTTCAGCCTAAGGCACATATACTTTGTCTAGTAGCATGAAAACAGTTGGGCTTTTTCAATTCCAAATAATATTTTTACCTGTAGAACTATACTTTTTACAAAACAATCTATAATTTTCTCATCTAAACTTACCCAAATAATAGGTTAAGGTACATTGACCCAGAGCTGAACTGGGACCAATGTTTGTGATAAACAGGGAGCAGGTCAACACCTGGAGCACTGACGGTCTGATAAAGGAAACATCAGTTAGGGTTTTAAACACAACAGATACTGTACAGTACTGTACATGACTTGTATCAAGTTAAACAGGTGAACTGACGTCTGATAAAGGAAACATCAGTTAGGGTAACAGTTACGGTACTCTTACGTGTACATGTACATAAAATCAATAACAGGTTAATTGATGGCTCATAAAGGAAATATCAGTATGTTATAATTCACAGAAGTCAGGTCAATACCTGGAGCACTCAACAGTCTGATAAAGGAAATATCAGTGACAGTTCACAGAAGTCAGGTCAATACCTGGAGTACTCAATGACTAGTCTGATAAAGGAAATATCAGTGACAGTTCACAGAAGTCAGGTCAATATCTGGAGCACTCAGTGGTCTGATAAAGGAAGTATCAGAAATATTACACTAATTTTAACAATAATTTTGGGCACACTTTTTGTGCCATTTTTATTGACTAATGTATGGTGGCTTGGAAGGGCCCCATCTCGTTCTATATTCAATCCACGACTTCTGGTTTGAATCCGCAACTTCTATTTTAAATCTGCAACTTCTATTTTCAACCTGTGACTTCTATTCTCAATCTGAAGCTTTTGTTTTCTTAAATGTACTTTTTTACTTTCAATCCATGACTTCTTTTTTCAATCCGCCACTTTTATTTTCTTCTGGAACTTTTATTTTCAATCCACTACATCTTTTTCTTCCTCAACTTTTTTTCCATTCCAATGCCATTATCGTTCTGAGAGGTGCACACTTACAATTCTATGTGCTTAAAAGAGCATTTGAGACAAAAGTTAGTATAATAGCAGTTAGAAAAGAACTTACTATGGCCTTACTAGTAAAAACTATTAAAATTTTGGTAGTCATTTTGGTCTTTTTGTGCTGCCCAAGTAAATACTTTTATTTTCTACCAGATTATTTTCTGGATAAATTGCCAAACAGTAGAGATGCA
>JAOBYF010511076.1:0-23800 GCA_025403605.1 Parazoanthus darwini
AATATTTCCCTGTAGTCTTTGGGGAGCCCAACAAACTCTTGCTATATCTATTTGGGCCGGTGGCAATGAAGTAGGACGTTCACCGCGTAACCTGATAGATGACGCTGATCTTCACCACTCGGTGGATCTGACAGATGACGCTGATCTTCACCATTTGTCCGCTTTGCCAAGGTGACTCTGGCTTCACCTACATGTAGCTTTTGTCGGTTGTCATAATTAATTTAGATGTAGCAGATTACTTAACGTTACAGTGTATCTGTCAGAGAGCAATCTTTCTTTGAAACGTTGAGGACGGTCTTCATGACTACAGTGAAACGTGCCTGTAAACGGCTTTGTGTTAACTAAAACATTTCAAACTGCATATCCAAACACGTTATTGCTTCCTAAGCATTAAGAGTTTAAAGCCACATTACCTCATAATTATTTTGGCACCTCAAGGATGAAACGAATGTCATAAAAATCAATTTGCTACAATATGGTAAACACACAAACCTTTTTGTAGTCTGAGTGGGAAACATCAAAGGTCACTTTTTGCCTTCGTTTTGGTGGCAACTGAGTCAAAACCTGAAACACAATGTTTGAAGAAGACGTGGAGAATCAAGGTTATAATAAATAAATTAAATGCGCAACACATCGAATTCAGAAAAAAGAATTGTGATACATTGTCGTATGTTAAAATATACTTCAAAGACATCTACTGTAACATACTTTAAATTAAGGAAATGTTTGACCATCACTCTGAAAGACTTGATAAACAGCATTGACCTACTAGGCACAACACGAATGTACAAAAACTTTAGAAAAAGTTATGAAAACACGTAGTCAGGAATAAATGCAAAAACTTGCTTCTGAAAATCATTGCTTGAGTCAAATTTAAATTCTGTAGCTATAAAATGAAAGAAAATGAATTGTCAACAAATTGCACCAAGGCTATTTTCTTAAGATATCTCTGAAGAAATGATGATATATATAGTAGTGGTTAGCAACACAGTTTGAGTTATCATCCGTTTTAAGTCTGAAGTTAAGAACTTGAAGCTAATAAAAACTATGTTCTTGCTAGAATTTAGGTAACAATCTGTTTTCTTACATCTTTTTTCAGTCTCCTGATCATCACGTGCTCTGTCAAAATCTGATGAAGCTTGTCCAGGTTAGCTGCTCCCCTACATACAGGCACGTTGGCATATTTAGTGTTAAATAAATAAGCACAAATAGATTTTGTAACCACGTTTACGCTTGAAACAGATTACGCACAAGTATGGGGAAGAACTAAACTTAACTTATACACGTAAGAATTTATTTAAGAATGTTACGTAAGAAAGATACATAACTAGAGCTTTTATAAGGTGCATGGACCTCGTGGCACAGATGCTTCAACAATAGGGACGCCTTAACAAAACAAACACTTCGATTAGTCCTTTCAGAATGCTCACTCATTTTACTAAGAAGCCGTTGCAATACATTAAGAATACATAATCTCGGCAGCAGAATGAGGAAAAAGCTCCATCATCATCACCGATTGTTTTAAACTGCGCATTAGTTTCGGGGTTGGCACCTTCTAAAACGTATTTTTTTATCAGTTTCATTGCCTGTTTGGTGTGAGTACTAAGCCCTTCTTTTTTCTTTTTTCTTACCAGTTTTGCTAACTTCTTGGGAATAAATACATATAAAATGGCATTTTTACGCGCATTTTCATTAAATGCCCAATGCGCATTACAATAAGACATGCCAATTAAAGCAATGTAAAAATGGCAAATTTTGAATTTGTATTTAAAATAAGAAAGGTTTTCTTTTGGATGTCAATAGGGATTTCGCTCCATAACACAGTTGCAGCAAGATAAGTATATTCAGCCAAATAGAGAAATTTAATTTATATTTTCTATAAGTTCAATTTATAGAAATTTTCAGAAAAAAGGGATGCTATGAGCTGTGAAGGTTGCAAAGGCAAGGTAGTGGGACGGAAGTTAGGTCAGAGCAAATTTTGAAGGTGTTTCTAAGTTTGTCGGAAAGCCAAAGTAATTGCTTGAGAAATGGTGTGATGTGGTAGAATTGAAATGGGCAGAAGAGCAAACGGGCACATGCGTTCTGAATTTGTTGAAGCTGGGACATAAGAATGTTAAGCAAGCCTCAGAAAAGACTGTGACAACCGCTCAGAGATCTTACTCTGAAATCGCTGCAGGAGACAAAAAGCTATAATTGTACTGAATGTCCAAAATATTAACTTCCACTTTGTGTTTTATGACTTGTTTTTCGTAGTGGGATCTCGTGCTTTTTTCCAATTAGGCGTGCCCTAACAGTTTGACATGGATTACATTGGGCACTCTTGCAAACATTCACATGATTACAGTAAACACAATACATGCAGAAATCTACCGAGAAGTAAATCTTACCTTGTGTTCCATTTTCTGACTCTTCCACCGCACAGGTACTCCATATGTGCCTTGCAATACTCATTAGCAAACTTGCTAAATGAACCAAATAACCCAGGTTTTACAATGTCGAGTTGAACATATAACTGCAAGACAATGAGTAAGACAGTCAAATGGCATGTTTCTGTTTTACTGCACAGTGTTGCATTTAAGGCAACGGCATGAGCAAGTCTTACTGGATCTTCTTTCAAAATATTTGCAAAACCAGTCAGTGCACTTCTTTTGGAGAAGGGAATCAATCACTGAAGTAACCACTCAACTGGAACCCTTGCAGAACCTGAACTATGCAACATTTTCAACATTTTAATGTATTTTGACTTTTCTGTTGTGGGTAACTGTCTCTTGAAAAGCAAGTAAGTAAAAACAGCACATATAAGGAAAATGAACAGCTTCAAACAATTCTCTTGAAATTATTCTGAATGGTTTAAACAGGGAATTGTGAAACCTCTAAAAACAAACCCTTAAAAGCCATACTTATACTAGCAACGGAAGCAGTTCTAAGCAGAAATTGAAGAAGCAATCAGTTCTAGCACAAGTTAAGAAACAGTAAGGGAAGCACAAGCAGATGCTAGACACACACAGGGATGGCCCTCCCAACATTTCGTTTTCTTCAATCACAGTTTCCTCTTCCATTGAACTGCTTTACACAAGAAAACAGAAGTGCCAGTGATAGTGAAGGATTTCAGCAAATCATGGAGGTCACTCTAAAAGTAAGGAATTTAACATTTAATAACTTGAAAATGATACTTTTAGCCTGCAAACCTTAACTCTACTTCTGCTTCCATCATTTTGACCTAAGTTACAATGAAGAACATAGCTTTCTTCTGCTTCTGTTGTTGCTTCTGCTTCTACTTTTGTTACTCTATGATCTTCACTTACCTCTTCTGGTCTTGCCAAAGAAGGTGTTCCACTCAACAGGATTATGCGGTTGGCATTCTTTGCCAAGGGGTAAAGGTTCTTTGTCCTGTCAGCTGATCGATTTTTCAGGTAGTGAGACTCATCAATGATCATCACTTTGAACTGCTGTTTCTTGAGAGTGTTGATGAGCAGCTTGGAGGTTCTTGTCATACCAAGAAGACCATAACCCAACAGCGAAATCTTGGAATTGCTAATATTGCTAAAATTAGCAACACAGGTGTTAAGCAAGTCTTCATTCAAACTTTCAACAGTTACAGGTTAGGAATTCAATAACTAACTTAACATCAGCACCAGTCATAATTTTGCCGAACCACTTACCTACAGAAGCATCAGTACCAGTTCTAATTGGCTTAGCTGTTAACCTAGCGTCAGTAGTACCAGTCCTGCTAAAGTTGACAGTAAACACCACTAACCTAACACCATTGTTAGGTTAGTGGTGTAAGTACATACAAGACTAAACTATTAACCTAAAATCAGTACCAGTTTTAACAAGGTTGAACCACTGATCTAATTCATTACCAGACCCAACAAGTTTAAACTGCGAACCTAACACCACCAGTCCTAATAAGGTCAAACCTTTAACCTACCTACAGTGCCAATGAATCCTAATAAGGTTTTTAAAATCCTTTAATCTACTAACATCACCTCTGATATTTATAGGTCTAATAAAGTTGAACCAATAACCTTACATCAGTGCCAGTGAGTCCTAATAAAGTTGATCCTTTAATCTACTAACACCACCTCTCTGATATTAACAGGTCTCAGAAGGCTGAACCACTAACCTTACATCTGTTCCAGATCTAATAAGGTTGATATCTTGGGGGTGAATGTCTGGTAACCACTTTTCAATTTCTTCAATCCATGAGAACTTGACAGACGATGGGACAACAATCAGCAGGGGCCACTCATCCTTGTAGTGGTAAGCAATGGCAAGCGCTTGGAGAGTCTTTCCAAGACCCATCTAAAATGTAGGCATTTACAAAATCTGAGGTGATTTCCCTGTTGTCCTTCCACATTGTTGTATCATTGTAGCCTAATTAAACCCTGTTCATCATGAGGGTGAGCTCATGTCCCGAGGGAAGGAGAGGTTCTTCCTGAAGGTGAGCTCATGTCCCCATGGAAAGGGGGGTTCACCCTGAAGGTAAGCTCATGTCCCCATGGAACAGGGGGGTTCACCTTGAGGGCAAGCTCATGCTCCAGGGAAGGGGGCAGGTTCTCCCTGAAGGTGAGCTCATGTCCCCACGGAACGGGGGGATCACCCTGAGGGTGAGCTTATATCCCCATGGAAGGGGGAGGTTCTCCCCAAGGGTGAGCTCATGTCCCAAGGGAAGGAGGGTTCACTCTGAGGGCAAGCTCACGCTCCAGGGAAGGGGGAAGGTTCTGCCTGAAGGTGAGCTCATGTCCCCATGAAATCGGGGGCGGGGGTTCACCTTGAAGGTAAGCTACATGTAATGTCCCAATGGAACCGGGGAGGGGGTCACCCTGAGGGCAAGCTCATGCTCCAGGGAAGGGGGGAAGTTCTCCATGAAGGTAAGCTCATGCCCCCATGAAAAACAATAAAAACAATAATAAAATAGTTATGTAATAACAATAACAGTTACAAAATATTTTTTGAGAGAATTCCGAAGCTTCCGCCGCTAAAAGGGATTTTCTGGGAGGTTCTTACAAAAAAATACGTTGGAAAATCGACCACAAGGCAATCCACACTTATCCCTGATATGATCCCCTTTAACTTGAAAGCGGCATCACAGTAAACGTACACACCTCGTCCCCGATCAAACATCTTTTGCAGGTCCGTAGGTTTCGATCAGCAGTTTTATCCAGGTAAAGGTGGCGATGCAAAGAAAAACAAACAAATAACTGGTAAGCTGGGCTTGAGCCTTATTTAAGGTTAGATCAGAAGCGGAGTTAATTAACACACTAGTCTGCAACTTGTGTAAAATAAACAGACAACAGCTGTGAATAGTCATAGTGAAGGTAATAGAAATATCAATATGCAGACACGATCGTGACCCAACGAGTCAGATCTTTCGGAAACAGATTCTTCCCAACAAACCTGCCGTGTTTACGAAGTGCAAATTGTACTCCGTCTCTTTGAAACTGGAGTAATGCGGCGGAGAGAGCGGCAGGAATTTTGAAAGCACAATCTACACTCGAACAAGCCGCCATCTGTCACATGTTACTCTGTTCAATGTTTACATCGCGTTGCTTTCTGGGTATTCGCGCGCGCTTCATCGAGTTGGGGACTGGGACTTGTTTTGTAAAAAATGGCGGACTGAGCAAAATTTTTGAAGAAGAAATGATTTCGTGGTGGGAAAAATCAGGTTTTCTCAAGTGTAGGAGACGTTTTCAATCATGAGAGCTCGTGGATTATGCATCTCGATTTGAGTGTAATTGCCTCGACTACAATCAAAAGGAAGAAACCATGGCCAAAATTAGCGTGGCTGGGAAAGGTAGTTTGACTTGACTGTTTATATCATGTTATTACGATCTCTCGATTGTTTACATTATTAGATCTCACCGTATAGAAAAGTCTTACCTCACACAAAAGTCCATTTTATTGAACGTGATAGTTCAACTTCATGATGTGTTTCTAGCCCAGCTGTTAATTCACGAACGAATTATATTTATTGTTTATACATATTATTTTAACCGTTGCCAATGTCTGAACTGAACACGACACGCCGAATACTCACTGAAACACAGATCACTTTAAGAAAATTTAACCAATCTGTATGAAATTTGAAACCAGAAAAAACAACATTTGTTTCGGCCGTGTGAACCATTACTGATATAGATCATAACTCATCCTGTTTAGGTTAATAGAGATTTTCATCAAATTTTGAATTTACATGTACAAAATGTTTGACAGTTTATGTATGTATATAAACAAGGCATGTATCATTGATACATGTTTTGTTGGAATCCAGTGAAGTAAGTGTAGAATATTTGAGTCTTGTATGCATGTGTTTAGGTGGTGTTTTAAGTAAAATAATTGCTGTTACAGAAACAGGGGAAGAAATGCTGTCCACAAAATGCTACAACACTCTTGTACATGCAAGATTTAATGTTGCTATGAACCTAACTCTTCCTGGCACTGAAACCACATATAATTATGCTGATACAGGAGCCAATAGCAATAATCCTTTAAAAAATAAATCAATTTCCACAAAAAGTCTTTTTTCCCAGATTATTCGGGCCATTATCAAACACTTTCACATGTAACTTGGTATTGTAGCAGCTGCAAGTGGAGAATCATTTCTGTAGCAACTCACATTATAACATGATTATTCCAAATCTGGCCCTTATTAACATGATCTTATTAACAATACTCTGTTTAATTGCCGGTAACTTGTTTAACTTTGGATACATTTGACTCTCACCCCTCAGTGTTTAAGCATCCCACAAATTCTTACAATCATGTAAATAATATCTGGATTTAACAAAGATAAGATAAAAAAGGTCGCCCAAAGTTCAACCCTCAACCAAGCCGGGGATTGAATCCAGGACATTCTGGTTGGCAATCAGAGATCATATGACCAACTGAACTAACCTTGCAATGTAGTGCAAGTTGAATGCAAGAAAAAAGTTTGAAATTCAAAATTGCACTGACCTATATTGATTTCTAGTCCTTTAGGTAAAGGCTTTGCTGTGTTGTCAAACGTAGCAGTACAATGTAGCAGTATATAAATAAAATTAGTTTGATAATTATTAATAATTTTTATTTTAGTAAATAGCTGCAGTAATTAATTTTCTACTCTCTGAACATTCTTAACAATGAATGTGTTATTAAGATATGAAGCAATAAATTTTTCTTTCAGAAATAACATGGAAATGACAAATTGCCATCAAGGTTCTACACCATTTACTTTTTTTAGTCAACAAAAAAATTTTTTGTATCACCTTAAACCCCATGGTATTTAATTCATGTATAAGAATGCCATGAACACATGTACATGTAGCAGAACTTTTATTTATCCTATTAAGCAGCTAATGACCTATTTTATCTGCAATTCAGTGGCCTATTAATGATAGTGTTGATGATATCTTAATCTATAGGCAAGCTGTTTTTTAGGTTAACTCCCTGGAAAACATGGCTGTGTACTAAATGTGGTTCTCACATCCTAGGGTCAGGGAAGTCTCTTTCTTTTAGATGACCACCGTGTTAGTCAGCTCTTTTTACCATCTGGGAAGACAAGAAAGAAAATCCCTTCACTGCAGCCTGCTTTAGCAGATGCACAAGTCTTAAATATCTCACCCAATGGTAAGTGGGACATAGATTAAACATGACATGGTTTAGGTTAAGCAAAATTATGGCAATTGATATACATTGTACACATTGCATCCTATCTACTGACTTGTAAGACTTTCAAGTTTTTTCAAGAACATTTCTCTTTAAACCTGACCACTACTGGCACCTCTGAAGTTGTAATCGCATAAAGAAACAATAAATAAATTTAAATGGTACCAGGGTAACTATTTCTAAGTAATTTAATTTGAAGTTAGAATCCTTACACATATAATTACAAAGAGCTGCTAGAGGAATTTTTAAAGAACCTATGATGCCTTTTAGCTAGTTTTCTAACTTTTACTCTTGTTGCTGTTAAAGACATCATCTACAGGGTTGTATAATTTACAAAAGTTACTGAAATTCAGTTAGTACATATTAAATTCTATGTACAAAAAAGTCATTTTAGCTATCAAGGCCTTTGCTTGTTTCTGGTTTCAGTTTACCTAAGCTGAAGAATCCCAAAAAATCTTTGCTTGTGTTTCCTGGCCTTCATGGTAATTGCCTTACTTACTGTTTATTGTTGCATAATGCAAAGCATCTTAATCTGATGAATTATGTTCTGTTACTGTATCAGGACTTTACCTTGTTGGAGCTCTTAGTTCAGGAAAGATATTTGTTTGGCATAAGGATACTGAAACATTCAGATGGACTCTTGTGCTCGACAAAATAAGAAATGTACTTTTGTCTGGTAAGTATTGAAGACAACTTTAGTTTTCTGAAAGAGGTAATAATAGTAAAAGCTTAGGTGTGCAGACAAACCTGTAGCACCTGTCGGTCCCTGAATAGTCCCTCTGGATGTAAAGACCATCGCACTGCTTGGTTGTTGCTTTGAATATTTTTTAAAATTTTTGCGGATCTTCTATACAGTATCTTAGCTGTACCAGTAAGATAAGAGGTAACTTAAAAAAACATCATTTTTGAGCTATGGGATAGGAATAGGAATAGTGCCAATGCTAGACTTCCAGTGTTGTTCAAAATAACTTCAATTCAGGCTGAAACTGCTACCCAGCCAGGAAATCCAAGACAAGGGTGTCTGCAAAACAGCTGTAGACTGTCTAACAATTGGAAGGAAATTTTTTTCACAGTGACATTCAGTATCCATTACTTAACACACAGGAACATTCAGTATCTATTTTCGTATAAGACCTGTGGTGACATCATTTTTAATTGGTGACCTACATCACATCATGTAGACAATACAATGTAAATTATTAACTAAAGAAACTTCCTGCGTGTGGATGAATAATCAAGCATTGTAGGGGATCTACACTTTTAAAAAATTTCTGGAAGTTTTTGATAAGAATGATTGTTACCAGACAGTGTGCATCTGAATCATCTTCAGTTTTCAGTGCATTTCAAAAATTTCTTCAGTGTGGACCCTCTTAAAGTGCTATTAAAATATCTTTTTGAATTGTGAAATATATATATGCAAAGTTGTTAAGTAAATATTTTGTTCTTTAGTAACTCTTCTGACTGATAATATTTATATCTAAATCCTTTTTTTTCAGTGTTTCCAAAGCCTAAACTATTTGTATCAAACTGTGGGAGAAAAGTTCTATTAATCTTTGGCATAAACCAAATATTTCTGTGGGAAGCTTATGGAAGTGCACATGAAGGTGAGTGGGTTTTTTCATATGTAAGTGGAAACCCAAGGTTTTTTTGACATTATCAAGTTTGTTGAGGAAAAATCGGTAAAAGTGGCCATGGTTAAAAGTGTATTTTAGTGAATGCATGAGTGTGAACTTAAGGATGACACATCAAAGACAACTGTCAGTTACCAAGGCCGTCACACATTAGTAGTAGTAGTGGTGGTATATGTGTAGCTAATCACCAACATTACAGCTTGGTGATGCTGATTATAAAGATGCAGCTTAGGAGGTGGAACCAAGGCACCGGAATTATCGTACTCTATTCAAGATGTGCGTGGGTTATTTTAAGTCCCCCGATAGAACGTCGAGAGACTAGACCAATGGCTTAAGTCCCTGTCCACGGATGTTGGTTTGAACCCAGGGCCTTCTGGTTAGCAGTCAAAGATCTTAGCAACTGTGCTAACCTCACACACACCAGTGACTAGTGATGTTAGTTGCCTTCACTGCTGCCCTGCAGGCAATTGCCAGGGAAGCTATATAAAATGCATGTTACAATGCATCGAAACTGTGCCTCTAGAATCCTAAGCAACATGGACAGTGAAATAGACATTGTCCCCTTTTTTGTTCGGAGTGATTTTTTTTTGTTTTTGCACTTAATCATCAACTACATTCTCAGAAATTCAGTTACAACGAATGAACGATAAATAAAAGAAAAAACAAGCAAGGAGGAAGTAGAATTCCTAAAGACGTCTTCGAAGCCATTGTCGTCCATGTATCGTAAGGTCCAGGATTAATATCTTTCTCACCACTGTGCATATTATGTATTGTATTGTTTCAATAATTTCAGATGAATTCAGTGGTGGAAGATGGCTTCAGGTGCAGTGCGGGGACTGTTACTTGCCACGACAGACGGATAAAGAAATGGCAATTGATGGGTTATTTTATGTAGATTCTGTAAGTTGTTTATTTGCGGAGTTAATTAAGTGTATTGTGATACTGTGAAGTTTTTGAAAGTACTTGCTCAAAAATGTTGGCAACGCTGTCCAGAGTCTTGACTCGTTTGTGAGTTAGACATCAGTGTTTGAAGCGTTACATCTATGGTGTGAAATGTAGCTATGGTTTTAGACCAGAAACTGTTAGTGCTTTTCGTCACTGCACTGTGCTGTGTTCTATTTCTCCATCTTAGGAATGAAACCTTCACTAAAATGTTGTGTATTACATCAAGTTCACTGATGTGTTTAAATAGTGTCAACATTACATGTAAGTGTAGAAGCTACCCTACGTTTCCTCAACACAAAGTTTATCTACCTTCTCTTTTTCCCCAGCGAATATGTGTTTAACTCGTCAACTTGTCATATACGTGAAGGAGTGTGACGTCTTCTTTTTTGTTTCGGAATCATTAGTGCTTAGATTAAACCGGCTGTGTCTCCTAGATACAAAATTATACATTTGAGTGATCTCTTCTTTGAAATGCAGGGTTCAAGAATGAAGTGCTTTACTAGTGTAATCGTATTTTAGTACAGCTCCAGGATATGGGATGTTTATATTCTTCTTTGAAGTTATTTTACTAGGCTTTATGATTAACTCAGTGTTTGTAATCTTTAGGTCCTAGGAATGTGTGGTGCGTGTGCTTGGGTATTTAACAGGGGCGATAAAATCCAGATCAGTGCCTTAAAATTGCAATGGCCCACAGCTACTCAGCACTTTGGGGACACTAGAGATGGGACACAGGGTAAGTATTAAAGCTTTACATGTATACATTCCTGAGCCATCTAGTTGTTACCCAACATGTGTTGTATGTGCGTTGCTGTTTTGTAACATTTGCAGTTTTTATCTAACAGGGTGAATATTACACTGACTTCTAACACATTTGTTTGCAATACAGATTATAACGTGTAACATTACCTTCAGTGATTCAGAATTGAGCGTAAACAAATGGTCATTTCTATATTTCATCTTAATAACCAGGGTTGCCACGGTCCTTGAAAATCCTGGAAAGTCCTTGAGTTTAGGTTGCAGTCCTTGAAAATGCTGGAATGGGCAAAATTTTTCACCTTCAACTGCAAAAATAATCAAAATGAGCTGTGTGTCATAACCAGACCTTAAAACCTTTGATGTAAAAATGTTTGAAAACAAAAACGGTGGCTCGATTTTTCCCTAGAAGCAAATCTGGTAAAGCTCATTGTGATTTAAATACAGAATAATGAAGCTTTTTAATATAGTATGTTTTATTTGGTACGGAACTGCCTTCATTTTGTTTGAAATAGTGCTCGAAAAGGTCCTGGAAAAGTCCTGGAAAAGTCCTGGAAAAGTCCTTGAATTTCATATCTAGTTAACAGTGGCAACCCTGAATAACGTAAGTTGTTATCTAATTGTACCAACAGAATCGCCTACATTCACGGCCAAATGGAATTCCTTTGCTCACTCACTCTATGGTCTCACATCTGCCAAACGCGTATTGAAGAGCAGGAAAGCATATCTCGCTCGGTTCTCTCCAGACGGGCAGGTATTGGCAGTTGCTATGAACCAGAAGTCTGCCGCGGATAACAAAGTGATGTTCTTTAACCCATCTAACATCCCGGTAGCAGTCATTGCCGATCTTAAGGGTTGTGGAGCAAGGGTGGGAGTTTCAAAACAGGTCACAGGAAGGTAAGTGAAGGAAAACGTAAGGCAACACTCTGATTTGTTGCCAAAAGCTACCACCATCAAAGAAGGTACTCCAGTCGAGTTAATATTGTTTGCACTTTTATTTCCTCACCCTTAAAGAGGTTCATTGACTCCTTTGGCGTATTCGCCATTTGGAAATAGAGATAATCACCATCTCCGTGTGTTGTTGTGTAACATCTGATAACTTGTCTCGCCAAGTAACTGCTAATTATAGTAAGTTGTTGCACACGTCCTGCTGATCCAAGAGAACTGGGTCTGGTAACGCGTTTATATTTTCCCGCCAAAACTCGCTAAAATTGCCGCGCTCTTGCTAACGGAACATTAGAATAGTGGAACTGAGTGGCTCTGATCCATAAGCAGGGTCGGTCTGGCTGGAACCAAATCGTATAGTTGTTAAGTTCAACTTGAGAACTGACTGTTCGGGCCAGCAAGATCCAGCAAATAGAACAGCGGCCTAAGAGTATCAACATAATAATGTAATTTCTTCCTTTTAATAAACGTTTAACTACAGGAGCTGGTGGGTAGCAGATATGAAATGGACCAGTGACAGTCTTTTACTTGTTTGCATCACCAAACGAGGGTCAGTGGCAATTGTGAGCAAGCTTGGTGAACCAATACAGATCAGTGTTAAGGGCTGTTCAATTGATATGGGACCAGGGTTGTTCCTACCGCTACATCCCAAGATACTTTTCAAGTAAGTCACGAAAAATGACACGTTTCTGAGGTAACGTCTTGTGGAAGTGAGGTAGATTAAGTCCCCTTTTATTTGCATCACAGCATTAAGCAGCGAAGGCTTGAGTTAAAACAAAAAAGGTTTAATTCGTGGATTATTCACCAAGCAGTTTAGCTTTTTATATATCATGTAGACCTAAAAAGCGATCGTTATGATAAGCAAGTGCTGGTAAAACGTCATTGTACTATTAGAAAGATTTAGCACTGCAAATACGTGAAACTCCAAACAGCAAGAATTGAGATGAGAAAGAGAATTTATGTGCAGCAGTGCTTGCTAAATTACATAACATTCCCTATCTTCGCTAAAGGAGAAAAATAAGAAGTTTCAGAGAATAAATGGACTGCTATGCAGTCTAGACCAACAGAAAATTTGATCGCAAGGTCGTTCATGCCGCTTCACATATGCATGGTTTTGATTCATTTTATTACCTACTTTCTCGTCCGTCACAACAGAAAAGCTTCAGCCACTGACGCAAGAGACTCTTCCTTGTCCACTTGCTCGGAGACAGACATTTTACAACAGAAGTTCACAGTGAGTGTTCATCCAACCTTGCCTGTGTTGCTCAGTTCAGATGGCTACCTGGTAACTGTCATCCAATTGCCCAGCTCTCTCAATCCAGCCAGTGTCATGAGTTTTTTGGTTGCAGATGTTACAAGGTAAACGTAGAATTCCTAATTACCCTGTTTTACTATGACCATGCAAGCTGTTCAATACCACACAAAACAGTCACTTTCATTCTCAACGAAGGAACGTTGAAACTGGTTTCTTTTCGAGTTTAGTTGGCCACAACAACGTAGATTCAGTTATGACTTCATTCCAAAAGTGCCGAAAGAGCTAAAACATGGAACCTTTGTTTGTTGTTTGTTTTCCCTGCTTCAATTCCACAAAGCAACAGCAATGCGTATCACTATTTTGATAGTGCATTGCAACTCAAAGTTGGTAAACAAACGTAGAGCGTAATAGTTTAAAGGAGCAATGACGTTATAGTGAAATAGGGCAATTTATTAGTGACGCCCATTGTACAGTAGTGACACCCACTGAATTGTAGTGACACCCACTGATTTTTAGTGTGGCACCCACTGAGTTGTGGTGACACCCAGTGAGTTGTAGTGGCACCCAGTGAGATGTAGTGACACCCAGTGAGATGTAGTGACACCCAGTGAGATGTAGTGACACCAATTGAGTTGCAGTGACACCCACTGAAGTGTAGTTACACCAAGTGAGTTGTAGCGGCACCCAGTGGGATGTAGTGACACCAATTGAGTTGAAGTGAGACCCACTGAAGTGTAGTTACACCAAGTGAGTTGTAGCGGCACCCAGTGAGATGTAGTGACACCAATTGAGTTGCAGTGAGACCCGCTGAAGTGTAGTTACACCAAGTGAGTTGTAGTGGCACCCAGTGAGATGTAGTGACACCAACTGAGTTGAAGTGAGACCCGCTGAAGTGTAGTTACACCCAGTAGATTGTTGCCAAGTCAGCGGAAAATTTTCTAATGAAAATATCAAAAGGACAATAACATGCAAATGTTACACACACTTGGTGCACGTAACTAATAATTACGATTACCTTGAGGTGAATGTAAAGGTTACGACTGTTGTTTGTGATTTACTGTAGGTTGGTTCCTGAGATTAAACTTGATTTAGGCTCTCAGGATGACAACGAATCACAGTTTTCATGTGGAAGCAAAGTGAATCTACTGCAGTCAGACTTCAGTCTGCAACCAGGAGGGCAAGAAGGGGATGCGCTCAGCCTACAGAGTTTCAGCAGCGGCTCAAGTGTGGTCCCTGGTGAGATACACTTGTTGTTCGTTCTTCTTTCCATAACGTTTTGTCAGTTTGTGGGACTAAGTAAACAATTTCACTTCATTGTTTTCTTATTCAGTCCATGCAAAATTCCGAGTACTCAAACCTTTATACCATTTCTACACAGGATATGGCCTTGCATCAGGAGACCAAGGAGTTGGCTTTTTGGGGGTTGATGACGCAACGGATATCGGGTCCTTGGATGGTGATATTCCCATGGATATTGACTGTTCACTGGAGGCTCGGAATATCACCCTGATGGCTCTTGGCTTGGCGACAGCGAGTGCAGGGAACTGGAAAAGAGAGTACAGCACAACAAGGAACGCTGTCACTTCTGCGGTGACATGTGTGTTTCAGTTATTGATAAAGCGGAAACGTTCTCACTCCACTCCAGTGAAGCTAAATCCTGTAGAGTCTTTGAAAGTGCTGCCCAGGTAAGTGTGAGTAACAAATGAGGTCAATAATAGGGTCTGTTCAACTCCATTCTCACAAATCGTCTTTTACTGACGTATTTCCATACCCTCTTTAGTGACGATATCGAAATTTGAAAATTTTCCTAAAATTTCATAAAATCCCCAAGGTATTTTGAGCCCTTTTTGAAAACTTCCGAAGATTTGCTGAAATTTTATGTATTTTTCTACATAATAAGAAAGACATTACGCCGCGGGTTGGCTTGAAGATATAATATACCAATCAGGAGTCAGATGGTCTGTGTCCAATTACCGTCAGCGACTGAGACTCTTTCTGAGTACTCAAATCCGAGTGGAACATTTCGTGTAGTATTTTGCGTGCACCACAACTTGTTAACGTTAAGACAGAATTGCCTTGTTTGATTGGTTAGGTTCAGTTTTACGTTTGGGTAAGATTTGTTGTGGTTAAATAGATAGAACCCACATGTCTCTCTCACTCTCAACCAAGGATAGCACCAGTTCAGAAGGACCATAGGGAGGTTACACTTACTGCCAAACTCAGACACTCATACGTAGAAAAATTGCAAGTTAAAAGAGAAGTTAAACTGAAGAAAAGAAGAACCTACATAAAACGAAGATAAGAGTGCTGATAAGTATCGAACCAGGGACGCTTACACTCCAGTCCTGTGTACTGCCGCTATACCAACCACTCAATTGGCTGCCAGCCACTCAGCTTTTGTATATATGTCCCAGTCCCTTTTCTCATAAAAATATAAAATAAAACTACCCTGGCTCCAGCCTTCGGAAAATTTAACGATGGCCGTAAAGTTTGGACCATGAAGAACGGACACGAGTTTAGGCTGGACCTCGTTTTAAGCCTTCTGATCTAGCGCAATCCGCTATCCAGGCTGCATCCTCGATATCAGATATCAGTTCGATGGGTTTTAGTAGATATAATTTATCACGTGGTGGGAACTAGCTATAAATCAGCACGCCCTTTCTTGCCTGCTCAAAAGGTACCGTCTCAGAAGGCATTGCGAGATTAGTAGGAAGCGCTCTTGTTTGCTCGTTTGGCTGATCTGGAGAGTCGAATTATGTGAATTGAAACATAGAACAGACAAGGTCTGATAATTACACGCAATCAGTGGGTTGTTTGTTAGCCTATTTAGAAACCTAGTCAATAAATTCATGTAAGTCTCGATGAGTTGTCTGTGTTTCTAAACATATTTCAAAAACATCGAGTAAATTCCAACCTGACGGCGACCTTGAGCCCTTTCTGTGCGCCATTTTTGGTGCCATGATGATTTCAGTCAGACATTACAAGCACGCGACAGCCGATTAACACTTTATGCCAGACAGGGAAATACACATAAGTTTGTTTCAGGAGCTCTTTCCTTTCCTTTGCCGTTAGGTCAATACGAGACTTCACAACTGATGATCCTTCATTTCTCGATGATGAAGTCTCCTTAGAGGATGCGTTAAACTTCTACAAGATGGCCCTGGAGTTGTTCAAATGGGATTCCCTGCACCAAAACGTGCTGTCTTGGGCTGTCCACCTTACTGGCGGGATTATAAGGCAGCTACTCTCCACAAGAACGGCTGAAGAGCACACAAAGGTTTCTGGATGTTTGCAGTTACTAAAGCACGCTGAACGGCTGCTAACTCTTGTTTACTACAGAGATACTGAGGAGGGAGGGGTAGTATGTGGTCCCCGTGACCCCCCTACTGTACCAGTCAAACAGGACGACAGAGTACAAATCACTACAAGGTACTACCATTTACTTTGAAGATGATGATGGTGATGATGATGATGACAGTAATAAAAGTAACAACAACAATAGTGATAATTTAAGATACCTTCATGTGTTGTACAATAGATTGATTAAAACCCTACTATAAATTTAAGACTGCACTGTTAAAATCATCTAACTTCCTCGCAGCGACAAAAGCGTTTGTGAAGAAAATCAGGACAGTTCAGTTACTGCCCAGAGAAAGATCACAGCTCCCTCAGAATTTCCAAGGTCTTCTATTGCAACCCAGCTGAGTGGATCGTGGTTGATACTCTACCGGTATGTCAGCCAGGCCTGCAGGAAGTCTCACCCCCCTGCCAGAGAGCACCCACCTGGCTTGGGGCACAGTATGCTTACATATCTGTGTGATGTGCAGAGAAAGCTACAGGAACTTGGAGTTAGAATCCCATCACAAGCGAACGTCGAAAGTCCGTCTAATTTTAAAGGTTTGTAAAGCACATTCAGTCAACTCATGGGTTTATTTAAATTTTTTCAGCGCTGGCAATCCCGGTCAATAACTAGGAAATTTACAGTTAACTGATTTTGTCACCCACACCAACGGTTTTAGTTTCAAATTACATTCGCTTCGTAGTCAGATTTTTCTTCTTCTTTTTGTTTAGAGTTTTTGTTTAAAGCCTTTATATTTCGTTTCTTTAAACGCTTCAAATATTTTTAGGCATTACTCAGCAGTTCGACTGACCTTCTAGTTTGGGTGTATACTTCCAAGCAAACAAGAATTTGTTACAACCTTTGGAGCTCTTCGGATGATACGGAAGTTGTTTAAGTGATTAATATATGGCGTCTTTGGATCCTGATTTGTAATGGTAATCAGACATCTTTGAATGGGGTTTGGGATAAATCGCACGAGTAAATTTTTCCAAGATAAAAAAAATTGAACGAGCGGAGGCGTAACTCGTCGCAAGCAGTTTGCGAAGGGGTATTTGCGAGCCAACAGAAACCCTTTGTGGTAGTAGACACATATTCTGCCATTTGTTTTAGAGGTGTCGCTGATGATCGCAAACAGTTTGTAGAGATGGAACAATTTCTATCTTTACGACTTGTTTGCGACCGCCTGGGATGCGACGTCAAGAGCGGGTGATATAGAACTGTTTGTTGACTGCTGCAAACACCTTTTCGCAAATGGTTGCGACGATATTACGACGATATGGAAAGCAACCTTTACAAGAGCGTGGATGGAGTTCGATGATCTAAGGTTTTAAAGAATTGTTGGACAGGACACCAATTTCTCTCCGGACTGAAACGAAACTACGAATCTTACGTGTATACACCTATTGTAAGTAACAACCCTCGATAATGAAGATTATTTCACTTGTTCTCTTTCTCTTTTGTTCGTTTGCCTTGGCGGTGCACAAAACACAAAAGGTATTGAAATGCATATGAACAACTAACTTCCTAAAATATTTGGGCTCACACATTTAACAAAGTAATCTGCGCTGTCTGGTTCAGCTTAAAACAAAGCAGCTTTGTACACTCCTTTTGAAGTTGTTGAGATCCCGGCACAACCAGTAAGTTCTATCAACTATGGTCAAATGAAATGTGAACAAGAAGCATGTGAGTTGCCATATAATTGAAGTGTTTGACTTGCCTGTAGTCTTGTTTCCATTTACACTTACGTGATTGTTTTAAGGCGTTCGAGGGCTGAACCAATACCTGTCGGGAGACCTTAGGGGTACGCCTGCTTCAGTACGCAAAGGCGTTCCTAGCACCTCCATTGCTTCACCATTACCACAAGACTCGATGTTTACAAGGAGAAGAATGAGTCAGACAACTTCTCAAGGTAACTCTCGTCGCACTCACGTGCATTTCGTCTGGGGCCAACCTTCGGTTGCAGTTTTTTACTTTTTCCCTAGTTTCCTCATACGTTTTCTTTCACGTTTTGCAGCAAGCAAGCATTCTTTTCGTCAGGATGGATCATGCAAGTTACTTTTAAACAATTCTTCCACCCCCAAGTTATCAATTGGTCCTCCCCTCATAACAGATGCTGTTGACCAAGCTACATGTACTTTCTTTAAACCTAACCATCTTCATTCTCGTTTTTTTAAAAATTGAAAATTCTTGTTAACACAAACCTTTGGCGCAAAATCGACTTGACATTTCTTAGATTTTGTCTTAACCATGAAAATACATGTGTTCAGCTTGGAATTGTTCATCAACAGCAAAACGTTTCTGAGTGACTGTCACAACAACTTTGTGGATTCAATTTATATGGATTAAACTTTGTTCCAACAGATCTACTAATTACATGTAAATTGAGACCTTTCTTTGACCTTTTTCTTAAGTGAAGAAATTATTGGGCCCAAGGGTTCCTCATGTCACTATCTCGTCACCTCAGTAATCTGCTGCGTTGCCAGCGTGGTGGTCCCTAAAGGTGTAGTGGTTAGCACGTCTGACTGGAATACAGGAAGATGTAGTCCAGTTCTGGCCCCGTTTTTTCTTTGCTCTTCGCCGCGTTCCGGGGGACTGGGCCCCACGCGGGAAAAAACGTGGGGCCCAGTCCCCTGGAGCGCAGCGGAGAGCGAAGAAAAAACGGGGCTAGAACTGGACTAAGGGAGATGTGGGTTCGATTCCCGCTCAGGGCGATATACAATTTTTTTCGGATGAGTATGTGGAGAGATTATTCCCTGTACTAACTCTCCTAGCCTCGAAATCTGTGTTTCTGTCTTTGATCTTCCAGTCTCGGAAACCCTGGTATAGTCCAGTTTGATAAGGCTTATGTTAAACATACTTTGTTTTCAAATCTTTTGTGTGTCAGACGAAACAAGAAGAAACCTGGACCGAAGCTTAGCAGTGGCGCTGTTTCACAGGCCGGTGTTCTCCAAACAGACAAGTGGGTCCAGAAGTGCTGTGGATAATGAAACCGCTGACACCCAGACGATGCTATCAATTCTGTATATGAATCTACGGCAATATGAAATGAGGTTTGAATTCTGCATTATAGTGCCATTTTATTTACAAGAATTGTTTACAAAATATATGGTGGCGAGGAAGCCTATAGTGAAGGCATTAGGCCTATGCTCGTTAAGGCTCTCTATCTATCTAAAAAGTTTGTCAAAAGAGCCCGTGTGAATTGTCCGTGTGAGAACTAACATATGAGCATTATTTACTGTAGAGTAAGTTTTGAATTTGTTCTTAAAGAAATTGGGTGAAACAGAGTTGAAAAGATTATCACTAAGATTAACTTACTCTTTCTCTCACTTTCTTTCTCACACACTCACGACACATACAACGAAATAACAATAGAACAGATTTTGTACTTATCTAAATAGTATCTTCATTTTTTTTTTGAAATTTTTGCACTGTCATTATTGGAATTTGTAAATGATGGATTTTTTCGGTGAGGGCTACTGGGTTATCAATGATTTGTAGTTACTGTCATGTGTCATTTTCGATAAATAAAGTCGTTGTCTTATTTTATCTCACAAGCAAACAAACAAAAAATCGTGCACGCACACTTGCAGACTTTGATTGTCGAAGAAAAATGTATTAAACTGATGATTTTGTTGTTTTGTTTTAAAGAGCTGCTGTGGACTTGGTCTTCTCCTTACTTGATCCGTTAAAGTCCCTTGACCAAGCGGGCCCAGAGGCAAGCACTTCATTTGCTCCAACTGTCGAAAGTTCTTTCATGACCTCAGACCACGGCCCAAATACCATGCTCCGTATCCTTCTCCAGACCTACCCGATGGCCAGAGTTGCCGAACAAAGGGGCATAGAAGTGGTCCAGACCCTAGCACGCGTCATGGCTGCTTACTTCTCAAATCTTCCATTGTACATCTTCCCTCCCTATTGCCCCTTTCCTCTGCCACCCTACAATTTCGGCCAGGAGAAGGATAAGCAAGACTGGGAAACGCTACAGCTCTCGCAGTCAATGGAGATTCTAGAGATTGACCGGACCAAAGTTGCCAAGGCCGTCAGAGAACAAGATTTGAGTGAAGTGTGGAGTGCCAACAGCGCCTTAGAATTGATGCTTGTATCGGGACTGCTGGCAGAAGCCGCCTGGCTTGCAAGAAATTTGGGGGATTGGAAACACGCCTTCATTCTGTCAGTGGCCCATTACAAGTTTGAAGACAAACGCAGATCTGTTACTGTGACTTCCCCCGAGAGGAATCTGACGTTCCCCGCTGCTCCGGAGGATTTACGGCCTGACCAGATCATCAGGTCTCGATTGGAGCTTCTGTTTTTAGATACAAAGCCTTCGGAAAGTGTCCCTCAAACGAATCAGGTCGGGGAAAGTGGTGCAGGGAAGAAAGCTGCTCAGAGTACGAGGAGTACAGAAACAAACAGCAAAAGGCAAGAGTCGGACGTGGACGAGCGGTTGTCGCGTGAAGTGACACAAATTCTTGAGGCCAGTGTAGTGGTTGGACTAGATATGGTGCCCACACTGCTGAACAACTTGATGGGTGAACTGAAGGCTCGTGTGTCGTCATTCTCTTGGATAGTTCCACAGGGGTTTTACCTCCCCTCACCTCCCCTCTACTGCCCTCAACCGCCCTACACCAAGGTACTACTCGATCTACCTGCAAGCTGTGCACTCTAACCATCTGTAAATGAACTTAGACATATATTTTGCGTATTTTAAATTTCTTTCTGTTACGCTAAGCGAGTAGATTTTGCACAGCGTTCAGTATTCTATGGATAGCTGACAGTGTTATCTTCTTGCTCTTGGTGCAACCTTTAGATACAAGTTGTTGCTTCGTGCCAAAAAGTACAAGAATGGCGAAATAAAGTAAAAACCCGCGTGTAAGAACCTTCGTTTTCCCAAACTACTAGTCTGCATGGTGTTTGTATCTATTTGATGTCTAATGATGGCAAATGATAGTTAACGATAACTAATGATTCTTAGTTATAGCTAATGATATTCAGTAGTAACCAATGGTAGCTAGTGGTGGCCAATAGCTAAACCATCAAATGATAGCTGAGGAGAGGTAAAGTATCAGTTTATAGCTAATTCTAGGTAAGGTAGCTAAAGGCAGCTAATGGTATCTAATGATAGGTATGGTAGCTATTGATTTCTAATAATATCCAGTGGTAGCTGATGATTGATAACGGTAGCTGATAATAGCTAACAATGGCTAATGAACAAGATCTTGATTTTAAAATTCATTGTCTAGAGTAGCGGATCGAAAATTTGAGTGCTTTTTGGAAAAACCTTTACGCTTTAACAGGATTGTAGAAGTATAGTTTTTAGCATTGGCCAGTTTTAATACTCCTAACATTTTAATAATGATAGCGAATTGTATTTTAAGATACCTAACGGTAGCTAACTATTCCAAATTTCAGCTTGTAGGCTTTTAAACGACTAGAACAAGTTTGTATACGCAGGTTTTCTTTTTCTCTGTACATCAAGAGCTATGAGACCCAGCCGTCCCTTCTTTCTTTCCTTTCAGCCTTCGCTCCTTTGTTAGCTTCCACCTACGCCCTTGTACCCACACCCACAGTGATCTGGCATGCACACCGACAATCCAGTAACTTTTCCTTCATTTTGGCGTTTACTGTTTACAGGACAATGCCTCGGCTGAAGTACAAGAGGAGCGACGTATCCGCAGTGACGTGGTGGACCTCGTGGGGAAGATTCTGACGGTGTTGCAGTCGTCGCGGTGCGCAGTGCCGTGTGTGAGGTGGTACACTGACCAGCTGGTGCAGTGTTCGGAGAGGTGGCACGGGGTCTCCAGGGACCAGGGGGACTTCCCTGTACCTCCTTCACTCGTGGAGCGAGCAACGACAGGCTTCTGTTTCACTGACAGCTCTCGTTTGAGTCCTGGGAAGGGACTGAAGAAGAAAGCGTCTCCGAAGAAAGGTGATTAGTTTATCTGTTGTGAAAGTCATTGCTTCTCCGATTATTTTGAACTGGTGTAGTCCCCCTTCATATCGAACCCTCTCAGCAAACAAGAAATGTTCGCCCTGCTTGGAGTTCTAGATAACCCATAGTAAATTACTGAGTGGGTTGAAAAACAGGATTCCACTCGAGACAACCATGTGCGAGATAATGGGAGACTACTGTAAGTCGATCTTGGTTCAGCTTCAAGAATGCCTTCTCATTTTTGTCATTCACAAACCTTAGCGCAAACATAAAATAAACGAATAAACTTTATAAACGAAGAAAAAGAAAACGGAAAGTTGAAATTCCAGCAGCAATTCTGTTTTACATTCTCTTCCTCGTTGATTACAGTCTTAGATGAGCACCTGGTTACCTAGCAGCGTAATGATCGGATTTTTTGAGGGAGGAGAGGGACCGGGAGGAAGAGTACATTTTGTACCCATGAAAATAATGAAAACAAGGAACCGCTCTTTTGGAAGACGAACGATTTTTGACTCTGACATCATTAGAGAAGTAAAATTTTCGCCATAAAAGAGACGGTTAATCAGAGTTGGTCCATACTTGGCTGATTTTAATTTCCAATTTCATTTTCAAAAAAATGAAGTAATTGACAGGTAATGAGAGGCGCTATATGAATGTTGTCTTAAGTTGGGGTCACCTGGGGCTTCTTCAGCTTCTGTTTACATTCTATTTTTCAACACCAACCACTGTAAACATACCTTCGTCAACAGGCAAATACTCAAATATAATCTTGCAATGTAATGTCTACACCAATATAAACTATATAAATTCTTATATAAATTATATAACTTGTACGATCTCATACGTTTCATTTATTCAGGCAAAGCCACAGAGAAGTCAGCCGGCGCCCTTCATTCGTCTGTGTGCACCGTAATGAAGTGCTTCCGAGAGCTCTGTCTCGTTATGTGGCTGATTCACGTACGAGATGAGATGAGCGCAAGCGCCAGGAAATACAGACGCTTGAGAACAAGAGTAACAGAAATGGAAAAGGTTTTTCATCGATATCCTTCTTGGCATTTATGTTGGTCAATGAGCATTATGAAATCATGAACTACTTGATTTTGATTGCTAAACAATCTGTTTTACAAGAAGCAGGTAGATAAAATCCAACTTTGAATCCTTTTTCTGACTCCGATAACTCAAGCAACAGATCTAGATATCGAATGTAAAACTTCACAGATGAGAGAGGTTAAGTTCGTTTGATAAATACCGGAGTAAGTTAAAAGAGTGGATTAAAGAATAGTAAAAGGTTTGAACCCAGGAGTATCAGTATTTCGTATGGTGTGATCGTCCGGGTGAGAGTAGTTCTCAGAAGA
>JAOBYF010511077.1:0-15733 GCA_025403605.1 Parazoanthus darwini
ATCTGACAAAGTTTGGAGGATTTCGATTTTTCAAAGTTGCGCGACATGGTCGATATTTACTGACAGCCGCTCTTAAGTATTGATCATTCTTGGGAGTGAAAGGGTTGAAGGAACATAGTCAGTTGAAGCATGGTTTCCGTCGACTTTCAGAGCCAAGATGACCGCCTACTGGAACACTTGCTTGTTGCAACGCCTGTACTTACGGGTAGCACTATCAATACGAGTTAGGATCTCAAACAACAGCTTATAACGTTCTAATGACTACGGAAATGTTCAGAGAGACAAATTTTACTTCACCTAAACTTGAATTGGTGAAAATGTTAATCGCTGGTCAGAAGACCACTTCTCAACAAATTATCATATGAAAATTATCACATAGACTGTATGGCTGATAGAATGCTTGTTTCCCGTATTGCTCAAAGTCTAGTAATATGCAAGTATCGATCAATGATTATATTTCCCATGGCTTAAGTATCTGTGTCATGAATTCCTTGGGGTCTGTTCTAGTGATGCAAAAAGCTCATGTCTTCTTAACTTCAACTCTTACTGAACAAGTATTGGAGAAAAGGAAACAACATAAAACATGCATAAATCATCAAACATTTCAAGAACTATTATGGTTATTCAATATTGCGGCACCATTCAAGGTGAACGAGTGTCTTCGAAAACAGGAACAGTTAACCCAAAGTTGCCCTGAAGCAAAACGATATAAAAAGGGCATTACTGCGTATGTGACATTAACTACATATCTGTCTTAATGACTGACGCGCAATGTCCTTCCCGTTTCAGTTAGCCTTTCTTTATCTCCAAGAGAATTTCGGTAAGATTCAGCATAGAAATGTTAAGTAGTAAGTAAGGGCATTGGGCGACAACGGTCAGACGATTCGGCTCTTGGCAGCTGAATTTAGAGAATGCGAAACAAACAATTATCCGCGCGAGTCAATATTTCGTTTGTACACACACTTCACACGCCTTTTGTTTGTGATCGTGTAAGCCTATCAATTGCAAAAGCTGTTTGATTTCATAGTAGTGTTCAAACACTAGCCTGCGGTGCAGACGGTGTTGACAGTTTTATTTGATATGTGTTTAAACTCATTTCAAATACCGGGAACGGAGTTGAAACAAACGGCTCGCGCGCAGCACAGATTTTCTTGACGTTTTAATAGATGGCAGTTAATTTTAAGGCATGATAATGAAACTGATAACAGGCGACTCATTAAAATTGAATTAAAAGACAGCTTTGTTTATGAAATCCTTTGTTCGTCAAAGGGGTTGGCTGTTTCGAAGTATAGTGATATGAATATGATAAGATAAAGTGCTCCACAAATATCCCAAGTACGAGATATTGGCCTCACTTTAATTTAATAACAAATTGCATATCTTTCTGAGCGCGAAGTGTCTGGAATTCAGTTATTTTGGCGTACTTAGCATGGAGGCTTACAAAACACTCTGAGTTAACTGGCCTTTCCTCTTGGTGCTCATTTAAAGTTTTTCTTGCTTAGCTTTGAAAGATTGTGTTGGTTTAACGGTTTTGCCAATGTTTACCCATCCGCATAAACCATAAACAAGAGTTTCAGTGTTGGGATGGCGTTTCAATCTTCCCGAGTTTCGGCTAGCCCTACTATTTCCTAATACAAGCACAAAGATTATTAAAAGCAAGGTTTTCTATAGCTGTTGTTGTTTGTAACTTTTATATTATTTCCATCAAATAAGTGCAGCTTATAGTTTATCCAGCCTTGCTCAATTAAATTCCACGGCCGGATAGAGGTTTATCAACTTGTTTAAGCTTTCATTCATCCAGGTGACTGCACTGTCGAAATGAATATCCATTCTTCCCTTGTAAATACAACCGTATAGCGACAAAATTTTGGCAGCCCCTCCTTGGAGACTTTACAGTGAGTAGTTTGTTGCCGAACGCTAAACGTAGGTTTTTTGAACCGCACGGTCATTGCCGTAGGTGTAAAGGCCGGTTTCCGCTTCCACAAAATCCGAAATTGAAATCCAAGCTGGAAGCGAGTGTTTACTGGCGAAAGCGCGGCCAGTTCTGGAAGTTAAATCAACTTCAACTTTTTTGCGACCAGAATGAGCGACAACAAATCAGATCGCCCCTTTTAAATGCTAGAGCATGCCATAGTACCGGTTCGCTCGACGGAATTCGTAGAAGCCCTTTAAGCCTTGAAGTTGAATAACAACAAAAGAACATATCAGATTCTGGACTTTATGATCACAAATTCAAGTCATTTGTCTTAATTTGCTGAATTTATACGCAATAAGTTTGACATGCGTTATTGATGGCAAAACAATAATGGGACAAAGACGTCATAGAGTCGAACGTTTTTTGATTGGATAGAAATTTCAATTATTAGACCGAAGTTATGTCCAAAACATTTAAATTCAGTGCGACGCTTTGCCGATAGAGCGCAGAAGAATGCGGTTAGAGTAAGCGAGGGGCTGAAAAAAGTATTCGTTTGTTAAAGCGACAAGACTACTTTCTGTATAGCGGAGTTGCTCTGATCATGATGCCGTTATGGAATTCCAAAGAGAACGTAAGTTTTTCGGTGATGTGCAGTGGAATTAATTAATAGCATTTGCCAGTGTTTTCAATCCATGCGTTTTTGAATAAGTGCTTAGCGTCCCTAGCATAGAAAAAGGTCGTAAATGCTTATGTCCAGTTCACGTTTTTGTACATAACTATTCGCAATGCACACATTGCAGCATATTTATTGCGTTTATTTTTTTCTGAAACGATATAAAAACAAAGACTATTTTATCCCTCTAAATGGTACATTGACTTCCTGTAAGTGCAATTAAATTGCAAAACCTGCGACAGCACTTGTTTGTACTCGGTTAAGAAATTTGCGACTGACTGGCTCTATAGTATGCAATAGATCGTGAGTAGGTTTTTCACCATTCTCACTGTAAAAAAAACTGTACCTTTACACAAAACTGGAAAATGCTTAGTCATAAGTAATAAATGTTTCTTAGATACAATAGCATTAGTGCTTTTGCCGTGCTCCAAACAGGAATAGCTTAGTGTACATGTACCCTTGGGCGAACTATGGGAGCACAATAGAAGATCTTGAAAAGGTAATACACTTCCTCTAAGTGTAATTAAATTGTAGAACCTGCGACATCACTTCTTGTACTAGGTTAAAAAAGTTGCGACTGACTGGCTCTATAGTATGCAATACATCATGAGTAGGTTTTTCACCATTCTCACTGTAAAAAAATGTACCTTTGCACGAAGCTAGAAAATGCTTAGTCATAAGTAATAAATGTTTTTTTGGATACAATAGCATTAGTGCTTTGGCTGTGCTCCAAACAGGAATAGTTTAGTATGGGGGTACTTTTGGTCGAACTTTGGGAGCATAATAGAAGATCTTGAAAGGGCAATACACAGTTGTTTCCTTGGCCGTCCTCGAGAAATTATTAACGGAAAAGTTGCGGACTTTTCGTAAAACTAAGGAAAACCTACACAAATTATTCGACCACAAAAAGGTCAATTCGATTCTGCTATCAAGCGAATTACCAGCATAGAAGAAAAGTATAGTGCAGTTCAACAGGAGGATAAGTTCCTATTCAGTTCATAGTTTCCATAGTAATCAAGCAATTAGGGAGGCCTTTAATGCTAAAAATAGCGGTTTTTCCATCTTGCAAAGCAACATCCGTTGCAACTTTTCTCCTTAACACTCCTATCTGATCTTTCCCATAGCTTTACATTATTGGTATCACTAATAGACTTGTAGTTAATAACAGCCGGTTAGTAATATCTCCATCCCAGGTTATTAAACTTATCTCATAGCTCATATTTCAAAGTGGTGGGGGTGTAGCGTTCTATATAAAGAATGATATTGAGTTCCACCGCAGGGATGACTTAATTATCTCTACCCAAGAGTATGAATGCTCATGGAAGGAAGTCCACAGTAAGTTCCGCAATCTAGTATGCGCAGTAGTTTATAGACATCCTCACAGTCAGCTCAACAATTTTACTAACTATGTGGCAACATCAGCTGATTAAGTTTCAAAGGAACCTAAACTTTGTATTCTGATAGAAGATTAGAGTATTAAACTGTTAGATTTCCAATAACACCTACTTACACAGAAGAATTCACGAATACATTAGGAGCTTATTATTTTCAGCCACGCCTAATTAATATAAATATCATACTACGCAGTTCTTCTGTTTTTTATCTTGTTTAAACAGAAAGGTTTAAGCCAATTTGATTTCGCTTATTTTTGTGAATGCCCTTTTAGCTTTCCAGGAGAGATCAGCTTAAGTCATGGAAACCGGCTTTTCCCACCTTGTCATCACCTCGTGATGAAATAAAACCACTTTATGACGTGGTAGTTGTGGGTTCTGGATACGGTGGATCCATTGCGGCAAGTCGCTGTGCGAGAGCAGGCCGGGCTGTTTGCGTTCTGGAAAGGGGGAAGGAATGGCATCCCGGCGAGTTCCCAGAAACCTTCCTTAAAGCCTCCAAGGAAATACAGGTACACGCTGGCGGGAAAGGAGATATCATCGGTAAGATCACTGTTTGACAAACAATTTTTTATTTGTTGCTGCTTTTTGTAATGTTTTGTTTTTTTGTTACCGTTTTTGTTATTGTTGTTGTTTCAATAAAACAAGCACAGGTTGCGTAGCTACATGTGTACGCGAAGGATTCCTGTTTCGAGTCAGAAATGATATTGACTCTTGTAATAATGGATTGAAATTGAACGCACCAAATGCCAATCGACATTAAACTGTTGTGCCTACGGAACTCCAGAGAAGGATTTTGTTTCCAATCTCTGCAATTTACGCTAGAGAGTGGAGTGACATGAAGCTGAACCTTTATAAACTCTGTAAATTTTTCTGTCTTTCTGTTATTGATGTTGTTGCTAACGCTGTTGTTTTGTTTGTTTTTATTTGTTTTTGTTTTTCGTTATTGTTGTTCTGACTTTTATCATTTTTTACTATACAGTCATTTATCCTTTCCGGTAATTATCGTATTCAGGAAAAAAAATTGCAGTTATTTTGAAATTATGTACCACATAGGAAACTTACAACTTCGCTACTTCTCGCAAATTAAACCTATCAGGTAGCTCTTTTCCTCCCTGAAATTTCCAGCTGTACCTTTTTTATCAATTTAATGAAAGTTGAGAATCAATTTCATCGTTTTGTACGGCCAAACCTCGATCGCTGCTTCAATCGTGAACCAATTTGTTTTCATCATTTATTAACTCTGCACTAACTTTGTCTAAACCAGCCAACAGTATATCCAAAGACCCACGTTCTTCTTCTTTATCATCCTTGTTGAAATAATCTTGTTTGACGTTCGTTTTGCAAAGAATTGTCGCTTTTTGTGGAGGAACTAATTGACCCATTCCGGCAATAAATCAGGCATGAGCTGACGTCAGTTTATTGTCTTACCAGTAAAACTCACTTCACGTTTGCTGCGGTGAATGCAAAACACAAATTTTGGTACTTCAAAATACTGGTTAAACTAAGACAGAAATGTTGACTTACTGAATGGGTTTTCAAACAGTTTTTTGTCCCGTTCGTTTTAGTTTTCTGTTGATGAGCTTTACCTTTGACTTTTCAACTGAATCGGTGGAATATTAGTGACTTCGAAAAACATGGTTTCGAAGACGCAACAAAATCGTTTGATTCTTGACGAAAAGCAACTTATTTCGGCTAATTAGGAATTAAGTTACTTTGAAAACATTATTTCATTTGCTGATTTCCAATATTTTGGTGCTGGTGCTTGCTAAGCCGTAATTTTTTTTTCCTGGAATCCATCGGTTTATCTCGATTCTATCGATTTCGATTAAAACTAAAATTCCGCTCAGCTCAAAAAGAACAAATGCCTGAAGCTCGAAGAACAATGCCTGTATATATATTTTTAAACTCTACTTTTTTTACATAGGCAAGGCGTCTAACCTTTACGAGTTCTATGTAACGGATCACCTGAGTGTTGTCCAAGGTTGTGGTCTTGGTGGCGGTTCTCTCATTAATGCAAATGTTGGCCTTGATGCAGAGCCCGCTGTGTTCCAGCAGCCCTTTTGGCCAAAAGAATTTAAGGACGACCTGAAAAACTTCAAAACTCTTGACCGAAAGCGCGTGATCGAGATGTTGAAGCCAACACCGTATCCAGATGACTATCCAGAATTGCAAAAAATTAACCGCATGAGAGATGGGCTGCGCCAATTCGACATCGAAGATATCGACAAGATGTTTTACAAAACCCCACTTTACGTAACTTTTGAGGACACGCCCTCTAATCATGTAGGAGTACCACAGCCAAAGTGTACCGGCTGCGGGAATTGTTGCGGTGGTTGTAATGTTGGTGCGAAAAACACGCTAAACTTAAACTATTTGCCCGACGCGAAGGCCCACGGGGCAGATATCTTTACCGAGGTATGTGGGAAAATACAATATAACTGCATCAAACACAAGAGCACATTACCGGCAACGATATGATTTTCCCTTTCGTCAATAAAAAATAAGCGCGATGCTTAACCTTTATGTCAGCAGACCGGGTCAGGGGGATTTCGTTGACTTTTTTCAAATTTAAAAGTCTACAAAACACAATACGAAACTTTTAGTTGTTTTATTCAAGGCGTTACGTCACTTAAACATGTACGCTTGTTGGAAAAAAAAAAGAGAAAAAGAAAGAAAATAAAGGAAGCGGGGTATTTCAAGAGTGTATACATATCACAAGTTTTGTTTCTCGAAGACTCAGAGAACTGAACAAATAATTCCTTGTTTAACTTTGCGAAACCTTCTACATGTGGATTTCTAAAAAGTTGCTCAACATTTACATACAGGTACAAGTGATGGCCGTGATAAAGGCATCAGATTCAAGCGACTGGATAGTCAAATACAAGCGACTTGTCCGTGGTGGCTTCGAGGTCAAGGAAGAAACTATCCGGGCAGCTCACGTCATTCTTGCAGCTGGAGCGCTTGGCTCTACCAAACTTTTGCTTCGCTCAAAAGAACGAGGGCTGAATGTCTCTGACCAGACAGGGAGGAGTTTCTCAACAAACGGTGACGTGTTATCGTTTAGTTACAATGGCGCCAAGATGGCAAACTCAGTGGGGCTCGAAGCCAAAGACATGAAAGGATGGAGAAAAAGGAAAGCATGCCCGCCAGGCCCCTGTATCACCTCAGTGATGGATTTCAGAAGAGTAGAAGGGGGAAATATAAAGAGCCATTTCGTCATAGAGGATGGAACTCCACCGTCAGTCATTGCTGGACTCTTTTCAGTCGCGTTGACGATTTCTGCAAAAGTCATTGGAGTTAAGGAATACACTTCAGAAGAGGCGTTGGAAGCAGCTTGGAGGGTAAATAGAAATAACTAATCGAAAATGAGTAGAATAATCAGTTCATGTTTTGCCTGGTTTGTGGTAGTTGCTTGACGGGTTTTGCGGTAGTATTCAAATAGCGTTCGGAAATTGTGGTTTGAGTTGTGATTTTTTAATTTAGATGCAAGAAAACACTCATGTATCCGTCATTTATGGTCAGATTGCATCGTAACCCCTCTCCTCCCAAAAATGTATTCACTAAGAACTATGTTTTTGGTTTATTGTAATATTTTATAATGCAGGAATTAAGAGGTAAAGGGATTGACAACTCACTCTAGTTCCTGTGTATGAGTCACGATGATGCAGGAGGTGTCATATCTTACAACAAAAACAACGATAGTATTGACATCAAATGGGACAAAATTGGATTTGAGAAAAACTATGAAAATGTCAACAAAGCAGTTGAAAAAGTGGTGAAAGGACTAGAAGGCACCTACGTTAAAAACACAAAGTGGACACCAACTCTTGGCGATAGTGATGTTACTGCTCATCCCCTTGGAGGCTGTCCAATGGGAGAATCAGGACGAACAGCTGTTGTAAATCATGCTGGACAAGTCTTCGACGGTAAGGCTATCCATCCAACTATTTATAATCAATTCATTCTCCCTCCCTCATGCCCCGCCCTTCATCCTTCAACCGCTCCTTTACAGGTATACCGGCAAATCGATAGAAAGCGTTGTCTTTTGTTCAAGCAATAATGACATAAAATACGTACTATCGCCAACTATTTGGTCTACTTGTTATACCTACCAACGTATTTTTTGACCCAGGTAACTCACGCCAAGTGTTAAAAGGCCTTTATGTTATGGATGGAGCAGTACTTCCTGGGGCTGTTGGCGTTAATCCATCCCTTACTATTTCCTGCATCGCGGAACGGTGTATGAGACTTCTTGCGGAGAGAGAGGGATGGAGCATCGACTACGACACGTTTAAACCACTCGGTAAGCTACGAAATTTCTGTAATCAAATGAGAAAGAGGTGGTCTGTTTACTTCTTCAGTCTGATTGTCTATTTTTGTCTGGCTGTCCGTGTATCTGTTTATCAATCTATCTATTTGTCTGTCTATTGTTAATATTGTTTATATTTTCAGCATTGTATTTAGTGAATTTTTCTGCTACTTTTACATGTACAGACGAATTCTGTTATGAATCAAAACCTGGAATTTGCTTCACCGAGAAGATGGTTGGTAAATACAAACAGTTGAACACCGAAGAAGAGATTCCAATGGAATTTACACTCACGATCGAATCTAATGATGTAGAGCGCATGATTAACTGTGATCCTGATCACAAAGCAGGCTTAAGTGGAACAGTGACGTGCCCAGCCTTGTCGTCTTCCCCTTTAACGGTTTCTGAAGGTAATAGTTAAATCACATTTTTCGTTTAGAATCTGTATCTCAGTATCTTCCAAAATGTACTCGCCAGCCCATAATAACATAAAGCGTACTCCAACTCACGCCTTCATAAACAAGAAATACCACATTTATTCATCCATTCATCCTATCATCTATTTCTCCTTCTTTCGTTAGTTTTTTTGGTTCTTTTTTTTTCTTGTGATATTCCTTGTTTAATTTATTACGTAATTTACTTCCTCCGTTTCTCTGTTCATGCTTCTGTAGGTCAATTACGTTATTTCATTAATTGCTCCTTAGTAAATAAATCAATTGGTCAATCATTCAATCAATAAATAAACCATTTTATCTTGTCATCATTTTAGGCCATTTTCAGCTCTTTAGTACCAGCAAGACGAACGCTGACACAGAGGAAATGGTTTACAAAATGGTTCTTTATGAAGATTCTTGGCAGAGGTTACTCCTTTAGTGGTGTTAAGTTCATTCACAAGGACCACTTCGGTGAGGTGGGATTGAAAGTTGATATTTACAAACGGACTGATACTGTGGGGGAGCTGCTGGGAAAAGCCACACTCTATATTACATTGTCCAACTTCGCTAAGCAGCTACAAACAATGGAAATTACAAACACGCACAGTGAACTCGAGAAGGTTTATTGGTTGTCGCGGTTTGGCGGTTTCTTTGCCAAAAGTATCTGGAATGTTTACGGCCCTTCTTACTTGCACGATTCTCATTTCAATCCTGATGCCCCGCCAAGAAGAAAGAGACCACTAAGACTGAATGGATGCACTCCAGAAATGCATAATTGCCTTACCAAAGACAAGGTGGGCCTAAAAACTTTAAAATCAAAATAACTAAGTGGGAAGGTTTTATTTTGTTAAAAGTACGATGTAAATAGGCCCAGCAAACTTAAATTGTATGTCTTGGCTGTCAAATGTTGCTAGAAAGCTGGCTATCAATAAAAAGACAAATCTCACACCACATGTAGCTGCACGCAAACAAGGTACTTTTTACAGAATGGTCTATGTCGAGTTTATACTTTGTAAGAATTCAACTACAAACAAGTAGAGTACTACCTCAGAGACATGTAACGAGCTCGATATACAGTGCAGTATTGTTTATCGTGGTTCGCATCGATTTCTTCCTTCTTTTCTTTCTTTCAGGACTTTCTTTCAAAACCAACCAAACAAAAACAATAACGACACCAAAACTAGAAAAGTGAACTTTCCGAACCAACCAACAATCAAAAAAGTGAAATTCATGTCGGTTCAATAACAATGCGGGATCAACAACGGCAGCGATAGTATTCCGGATACTGCATAAGTCTAACAGTATAAGGGCATTGGAAAAGGACATTTAGAAAGCTCAAAAGTATGCCACAGGGTTTTGTCCTAACGGCTTATAACTTATGTGGGGCGTGTTAAATATTATCAGTTCGCTGTCATGTGACTAACTTTCGCTGATGAAGACCGATGGTTTCGGTCGAAACATTTGTTTATAATAAGATTCAAAATGCCAGAAATTGGTTTAAAAATTCCAACTACAACTTCGACCTGGATGAATGAAAGCATTCACTTTCACATTATCACGAGCCCATCACCCGGAGCGTTCAACCTTCATACTGCATGCGTGAAAACGGCATTTTACAAGGAGAGTTATTTTTAACTAAGATGAGATTTTAGTTCGGATAACCAGTTACCAGCGAAATCCTCTCCTCATTCATGTAAAAACGCAGCACAAACATTTGACTCTTTGACCATTTGCTACTGGCAAATTCTTTTTATTACATTTATTTTTCTCCGCCTTCAATAGGTGCGGACAATATCGGAAACTTAAAAAGCTTATCTAAGAAGAATTCTACTTGTGAAAATGCCTTAATAGAGACATATGGAAGTTAGACGCTGCGGGTAATAGGCTCCTGAAAATACATAATTTAACTTTTCAAACCTCTTTGAAGTCTCTTACTCGTAGAATAATAGTCTGTATTTTTTTCTAGCTTATAAGTTATAACAGTTCTATACTTATGAGCTCATGCCAATTTTTTCTTCAGTTTGAAGTACTCTTGACACGCTATAAATGTGGGACAAAAGGTCCAGTTGTCCTGTTTCACGGAGCAGGAGTAAGTAGCGGGATTTTCACCCTTGATACGATTGACACGAATTTGGTGGAGTACTTGGCTAAGCACAGGTATTACGTCATCTTTATTTAATTCTGATGTTAATTTTGTGCAGAACATGACTTTTGCTTGATTGAAGGGGAGGCTGGATTATTGTTATCGGTAAAAAAATATGTACTAGACACCACCAGCATCACAAGTTGAGGGCCCCAGTTTGTCTTGTTCCTGCTGTAGTATAGTTGACTTTTTTCTTAGTATAGTTGACTTTTTTCTTTCTTTCTAAAAGCTTCATGAATCGTCTCTATCACTAGGTATGACGTCTGGCTTGTCGACTGGCGAACATCGTGCAAACTTCCGTCAATGTCACAAAACGACTACACGTTGGACGACTGTGCAGCCTATGACTACCCAGCAGCTATCGATAAAGTTATTGAGGTCACCAAGCAGGTATCAAGTCTCCTCAGTTGTCGCTTTGTTTAAAAAAGGTGGTCATGTGCTGATTCGATACAATAATAATAAAAATAACAATAATAATAATAAAAAAAATAATAATAATACAAGATATCTATACAGCGCTTTTTATCAAAAAATGTTCAAAAGCGTTTTACAATGCAATAAAATTAAATAATAAAGAAATAAAACAAAATCTAATAATAAAATATTTTTTAAAAAGATAGTTTTTCAGTTTATTTTTAAAAGCTGGAACAGAAGGACTGCTTTTAATTGACAGAGGAAGACCAATCTATCTGTTACTGAGCAACCACAAGTGCATCTACAGGACACAAGCCTGTAGGTCCCGTCCACACTAGAGCGCTTTCGTTTGAAAACGGATCAGAATCGATGCGTTTTCACCTCTCGTCCACTCTAAAACAATAAACGGTCGAGTTTGCATGTGAACATGGCTAGTGTGGACGCAGAGTCATGGAGGGTTTCGAAAACGTGTTAGTGTGGACAGGGCCTTATACTTAGTTGTTTCGGTGTCCCAGGGACATGTTGGATCAGAAGCCACATAGAGCTGTGAAACATCGGAAGTTGAAGTCCAGATTTTGTTGCTTAGCAATATCCGCAAATTAATTGGGGCAGTGTACATGAAATTTAGAGGAGGATCCAAAATGGATCCAAAATGTGGAATGCTATACATACATGAATGCGGACAAACTGTGATCTGGAAGATAAGTAGGATTTGAATCACGCTATGGCTTTTCCGCCAATACCAAAGCGAGTTGAAAGTCTTGTAATCAGTAGGGAATGATTCACAGTATCAGAAGCAGTCTTGAGGTCTTAAAGGAGTAATATCACAGATTCTCCTTTATCAAGTGCACAAAGGATATCATTGTGTACACGAAAAAATTAAAGCGGTCTCCATGCTATGATTGTTCTTATACGCCGATTTCATTCTATTAGTAACAACATGCTTTTTAAGTTGAAAGGCCGCGCATTTCTAGATAACTTTTCAGACAAAAGGCAAATTGGAAAATGGGCGATAAGATGTGAGGCTGTCTCTATTTAGGCCGTGTTTTTTTTCAAATGAGGAAAAATCATATCCGTTTTGAGATCATCAGGCGTTGTTACTTTGACAAAAGATAAATTATCCTCAGAAACCAGGGCATCGGGAGAGCAAAGCCCCTCGCCCTTCTCTCCGCGTTTTAGTTTTCCTCTGTTCGTCTAGCTCTTTTTCTCCTCCCGACGCCCTTGGTTTCCGTGGATGAGGATAGATTAATAATATAATGTTCACAAGTTAACAATGAGAAGTAGCGCTTCCAGGCAATTCCTTAAGACACAGGCTGGAAACGTATCGACGATTTAATGTTAATTAGCACGCCAAATTTTCTCAAACAAGATCCGATTTGTGACTAGCTTAAAAGTGTTAGGCTGAGAGTGGCAGGCTATATCATAGTTGAACATATCACACGAAGAAGATATCCTGAAGATTTAAAAAAATAGGACGGACGTTCAAGACAATATTGTGACTCCCTTTTTGCTTGTTTGTTTGTATGTCTATTCGTCTCTTTGTTTCTTTGTTTATCTCGCTGTCGGCCTGTCTGTCTGTCTCTTTATCTGTCTTTGTTTGTTTGTTTGTTCGTTCCTTCGTTTCCTTCTTTTTTATCACTTAAATAGGAACAAACGATACTGCTTTTCGTTGCAGAAAGATGTCGAGGTCGTTGCCCACTGCGCTGGCTCCCTGGTGCTATTTGCCTCTCTGCTATCAGGTGCCCTTGAAGGAAAAGTACGAAGCATAGTTTCCAGTCAGGTTGCTGTACACCCAGTTCCCAGCCAGTTTAACAAGCTTAAAGCTGGACTGCACATCCCGGGAGTACTGGAGGCCCTGGGGGTACAGGGGATGACAGTAGACACAGACGACCACCCCTCTTGGATTGAAAGAATCTTCAATACTCTTGTGTATGGTGCTAATCGTGTTTTTCTGCCATACGAGGAGCTCTGTGGCAGCCCTGTTTGTCACAGGTGGGTAGTTTAAAAGCTATTAAGTAAACACATATTAAACAAAAGCAAGCAAACACACATACTCCAAGAAAATAGACAAAACAAATACTATTAGTTAAATAAAATATATATTTTAATCACATGACACTGATAATTGATAAAGAAAACTGAAAATAATATTAACATAATTTTTAAATCTTTGAACCAAGTAACGACTTGATGCAACTTTCGCTCTTTTTGTTAGGGTTACTTTCATTTACGGCCTTTTATGGGAACATGACAATCTTAACCAGCTGACACACGCTACTTTGCACGAATTCTTTGGCTACATAACTGCGAAAGTCAGCAAACAGCTTGCATTGACGATGAAAGAAAAGAAACTGCTTTCCGCATCGGGCGAAGATATCTATTTGCCAGATTCTCAGGAAGGACTTCATTCGGCAGCTTATAGAAAGCACATAGGACGGCTGAACATTCCCATCTGCTTCATTGCTGGTAGGTTAACTGAAGTTTTTTTTGGTTGTGGTTAACTTTTTGCGGGGCAATAACAAACCAATCTGTCTGTTTATCCTCGTGAAACCAATCGTAATCAACAACTACGTAAAATACGGGGTTTTTTTTGGCTAAAAGACTGTAGTGATAATTGAGTTTGGATGGGCTTGTTTTACTCAATTTAGATGCCTTTTTTTCAGATTACGGTTTGCTTTTAAACGATTTCTCACCTAAAAACAAAAACTCTTGTGGTTTTATACTTTTTGTTTTTGTATTTGTTTTTTACCTCGCTTTTGTTTTTTGTTTTGGGTCCCGTTTTAATTTTTGGTTTTGTTTGTTTGTTTGTTTGTTGTTGTTGTTGTTGTTGTTCTTAATTCCAATTTAGTTCTCCCTATTTTACGTAAACTATTTACCACTTAAGTGTGGATTTATTCATCCGATAGATAAACTCTACGTCCAAGTTGAATCACTTCCGAATGATTTTAAAAAGCATGGTCTCTTTTCGTGCAATTGCAGGAGAGAAAAATAGCTGTTATCTATCAGAGAGCACAGTTACTACCTACAACCTGGTCAAGGAAGCACACCCTGATCAGCGGTATTCTTGGGTTGAAATTCCGGGTTATGGCCATTTGGACTGCATTTACGGCAAAGACGCAGTTCACGACGTTTTCCCACACATCTTGAGGGCTTTGGATGCAGATACACAAGAAAATTAGCATCACTTTTGGAGGAGGATTCAGAGGAAGAGGAAGATAACGATGACCCGGCAAGCATTTGGCAGGAGAAGGAAAAAAATACCTTCGTTGTCTGGAAGATTAGGGCCTCTTTCCACAACCCTGGGATGCTTTTTAACTCGGGTTGATTCAACGCGAAAGTTAACCTTTTTTCGGTCATATATTTGTTACCGTTTACATGGAAACAGTATTCAAGCCGGGCCAGCACCCTTACCCGGGTAACTCTTGTTAAGACCCGGGGTTGACACGGCTTGACCCGGCTTGACCCGGCTAGATGGGTTGAAACTTCTTCAGTTTATTTATGTTAACACTGGCCCGACTGGCGTTCTGTAGAAATGAATTGGTCGTTTACAATACGTTTTTCATAATATCCAGCATTCATTTACTGTTGATTAACTTTCTTTAAAGTAAATTACAATAACTGCCACCAACGTGGGTTGGCTGTAATCATCCCATATCCAGCAAGCGCCATAATAAGTGCATGAAAGGTGACTACAGAGTACGTTTATAACTTGATAAACTCGAACTGCGACCAACGGTGACGACAACGACGCCAAGGAAAACGTCGATTTAAAATGAACTTGTAGTTCTCTCATAAATATCGCGAATGGCTGGATGCATTCAGTGTTACTAGTGTGAACGGGCCTTAAGGTCCCTATTTAGTTATATTTTGTGAACCAAAACCTGAAAGACAACCAGATAATGATTAACATACGACTTACACGTAAGGCTTAGCCAGCGTGGTATAGTGCCAAACACCATTAGTTAAACCATTTATCCAGTTATTCCTAATTATGTATACCTGTTAGATCTCGTAAGCGTTTGTTTCAAATGCGTTGGCGCTTGCGTCCTGTTTGAAGGAAAAGCTCCTTGCTCGAGTCAGCTAACCAATCAGTGGAACTGGGGAACAATAGCTGCTATGTGAAGTGAAGCCTGCTAAAATGACAGCCAATCAAACAAAAAAAATAAAACTTGTTCATTTTTTGGGGAAAATACAGTTTCGCTGAACGTTGGTAATACGGAATTTTTGGGACACTTTGTTTGCTAAAAACGCAGTGAACTTTTCCTTCTAAGATAAGGCTGTGTATGTGCATAATCACTGTGTTGGTAGCTAGTGTTAATCGTTTTAGCCGACTCTACTAAAATAAAATGTGATAAATAATAAACAACTGAAACAATTGAATTGTGTCGTAATTTGTATGTATGGCCGTGTAAAGTTATTAAAACAATTTTAGAAGGGTCTTTATAGTAGAA
>JAOBYF010512188.1:0-15732 GCA_025403605.1 Parazoanthus darwini
AACCTCAAAAAACCAGTTTACATTAAGATCTTAAAAGAATTTGGTAAAGAAGTCTCATGTTCAATAAGACCTTTGGCTCTGTTCAGATCCTACAAGCGCGTTATTGACTTGTAAACAAATTAAATCGTGGCTGGTCGAACCTTTTTTTAACACAATTTTGTGTTGATGCGATAGTAACGTATATGTTCCCAAAGACTTTTCCGGTTGTCTTGTTAATCTCTTGTTTATATTTGTTTTGTTGAAGAGATTTTCAAATACAATTCGAACGGTTGCGTTAGCAAATAACATGAAGATGTATGAATGACACAAACTGCCGACGGACGGCGAACTAATAACGGGATGATTTGTTTTGCGATGTTCTCATTCTGTACAACTTAAAAGCACTACTTTTCACGTTTAACCTTTAGTCGATAGTAAGTTGATTGCTTGCGCGGGATCCGCGGCAATATTTTTGCAGGTGTCCGCAGACATCTCATGCATCATAGGACGATCGCGGTTATCTTGCGAGTTATTGGTCAAAGACGGCGGAATTTCGCAATCCAAACAAACGATCCTCGCTCAAGGTGATGTTGCACGAAAACGCACAACATGGTTGCATTAAAAATTGAGATCTTGTACCATGGCGCATGGTTACCATTGTTAGCGCTATTTGCACTATTTCGTTGCGGCAACGCGTTGCAAGCTTTTGAATGGTGTCGAAAAAACTCAGGCAATACTGTTGTCACGCATGTTGCCCGGCAAGGAAGAACTCTTTCGCCATACCATGTAACACTTCATCGATTATTCGCGCAACATTGCTGCGTTAAAAACTATACCATGTTTCTATTAAAACAATAGAAGGCAAAGAACTAACAGCAAAAATACTTAGATCACACTGGCCGATTTAGTCAATCTTAGTTTTGTAACTCAGTAACAAAGTTCGTCGTGTAAGGAAGGTATGACAGGAGTCGACCCTATAGTGTTCTATAAATACTATTTTTGACCGCTTTATAATCGAAGAAGAATTTTACTTAGTAAAGTAGTCACTTGGTAATTTTGGCTAAAAACAAAAAAAATAAAACAATTCCCGGCTTTATAATGGCTGTCTTAAAATTTGTTTTTAGTTGTGAAAACTCAGAAAATATAAGTCCTTAAAACATTTTCCTTGGTTCACTGCAGACTGGTTACGGATTGTCCCAAAAACGAAATAGCGACAAAATCAAAACAACAACAACAACAACAACAACAAACTCTGAAAGAAAAGCGTAGAATAAAGGACGGGAGAGCGGATGGGTTGAAGGTTGCTGCCACCCTATCTTGTAGCGTGTGTCTTAATCAAAATCTATCTCATGACATTCTTGTAGATAACTATCAAAATGTTGAACTATCATTTTTTTACTTCTTGATACTGTCATAAAGTATCGTTGTGCTTTGGGGCGGTTTCGTTTGATAAATTTCAGACTAAGGTTACAATAGATTGTAAAAACAATTAGTTGGCATTTACGCGGTTTCCATTATCCATTTATCCCAAGTGCTCCCGCACAGCAACGTATTCTTTCTCAGCATGTAACCTTTCTGTTGACTGGCAATAGCAAAATTTCAAATTTACGACAATCTTTGCTAGTTCTGTTTTGCGGCTAGCTTAACATTTCAAAGTTGCTATAAACTATACTAACCTAAATAAGATAAAAGTTATTTTTTCCCGATTAAAACTTTGCTAAATAGTACTTAAAAGACCAATGCAACTAACCAAAGTTGCGAAAGCAAGACGCGTCTATTCAAATGACAAAAACATTCAAATGCTGTAATTTTATGTGGAAATTAACTGAAACAAATCTGGTATTTTTAGCAAGCTAATTTTATTTAAAAACTCAACATGCTTAACGTTAAATATAAGGATATACTAACTATATATGTATAGCTTAATTTTCAAAAATTTTCCTGCTTAATTTCATTTCAAACTTGTTTCATCAATTTTAATAAACGAAGCAAGACTATCAGTAAGTTTTTCGCGACCTTATTGAAAACTTTGATTAATAAGTTATTATCCCTGAAAGACGCTGAATATTTTTTGCCAAGGTGACGCTTATATAAAAGAAAAAGAATCGAGTCAGTGAACAGCATAACAAAGTGTTGAAGTGCTTCAGTGTTTTGAAGTCATTATGAGAACTATAACTTCTCTGTTCATTTGATTTTCTTCGAGCTAACTATTTCTACAGAATACTGGTAAAGGTTTAACAGAGGTATTTTTACTTCCTTACAATATATTTTTTGCCCGTTATTCTTATAAGAAAAAAGTTACAAATCTTATAGCATTTATACAGAATATAATATACGACAAATGAAAAGAAAAGAAAAGAACAAGGACATAGTGAGACATTTTTGCCAATTTTTGACTACGCCTGGCGTTTTTAAGGCAGTATTAGTTTTTGAAACAATGAATTGCATCTGATAAAGCGAGATTCGCTTTTTCTGTAAAACTAAATCCGGTTGTTTTAGCAAAGGCAGTGTACAAGAAAGCACTTGTTTTGTTTGTGCTTGATACTTACATTTTTAATTTTCCCCCATATATAACAGATTGCCCTTGTTGAACTGCTTTTTTGTTGATAGTTTGTGCAGTCGGACCATCATTGTTTTAAAGGTTTCTGAAACAGCAAGAAACGAGAAATTGGGAGTAGCCACAGGAAACACAGCATTTCAAAAATTGTTACGGAGAGCCAGATGGAAATAAATGGGGGATGAAGTGGCCTGCGTTTTGTCAAAAACTCCAGGACATTAAAAAAGCTGCCCTCGAAATCCAAACAAAGACTCTCGGTAAAATGAACCCAGAGAATGGCAAAAGCAGTGTTGGTATCGAAAACGCCAACGGTAAGCAGATATCCTTATGTATTTCCATATTCTATGTATTTATTTTTGTTTGTCGTAAATAATGAGTAGTATATGCAGAGAATGAAGCTTGATCCGAACTTTCTACTTCCATTATAACTGAAATGAAAGTTTATAGTAAAGAGCACAGCTGGGCTCAGTCGTAAACACAGATTCCGTGTCAGAGAGGACAGTACCGATGGGCAACCATGGGAGATCTGTTTGAGCGGCTCGTTTGGCCTTACCAAATACTTGTCTTTCACCAAATAACTCATCGTCATTGCCTTGATATATCCTTTCTAACATCATTTATAGTTTATAACTTTTCACTGTCATATCGTGCATTATAATTAGTTAGGTTCGATCACGTGATATCCGTCGCAGGGCAAATGCCAGCGAACACACCCAGGACAAAGAGAGTTTTTCTGGGGAAATAGACCTTTCTATGTATTTTTTGTTGTTGCAATATTTACCTTATTCCGGACTTCCAAAACTCTATTTCCTGTTAAGTCCATTTCAATCAATCAAATCACTACTTTTCTTGATTTGAAATCAACGCTTGTCAAAGGCAATTTCAACCACTATTTTGAGCAAACGAAGTATTTGTGATTATTACCATAGTGCCGTCTTTTGTACAACCTATTATATTACTCTGCAAAAAATGTTCAAGAGTGAATCTTTATGGATTCAAGAAACTGTTATAGCTGTTTTGCAACAAATAATTTAATCGGCAGAAAATTTTTAAAACCGCTGTACAATGCCATTGTGGGCCGGCATCTGATTATTTCATTAAAACGTTTACATCAAACCTAAGTAGTAACTAACATAAATAAAGGAATATCTGTTATGAGCTTTGTAAATTCACACTCTATAGTATAAACTATGTTTGGTGTTCGGGGATACTTCAGAAGTAATGCAAAAGATTTGCGCAAAAATTAGAGCTCTATCTTTGAAATCCAAAAAACGAACAAAATTGGATAGCAAGATTCCCACCTCTGAGATGAAGAACGAAAACTACAACGATTTTCAAGGTATTTGAAGTGACATTGGTCACACATAGACCTTATCTTACATAATGCGTTTGTAAGCAGTTCCTTTTCACGAAACTGTCGGGCTAATTAGTTCATCACCCAATAATAAAACACTAACATTACAGGCGTAAAAACTCGGAGGCTCATATTTGCACCAATTCAGGCTAAGAACCATAAAAAGAGTTGGTTTTTCTTTCAAGCTACACCTTTTTGTCATGTTCAAAAAAGAACAATTAAGAACCGTTTTAAGCTTAACCTGCGGCCTGTTCACCTAGGTTTTTATAAAATGTAAAAAATAGTATGACTTGATTTCAATTTAATAGTTCTACATACTGCGACCTCAGTAAACCGAGACGTAATATACAAATCATTTTAATATTTTAGAACGTGATAGTTTATTAAAAGCTTCCAAGGAAGCCTGTCCGTCATATCTTACTTTATCGCGAAATAGAACAACTTAAAAAATCACCAATTTGTAAAGCTGTTTTGATTAGTCCTATTTCACGAAAATTGAACAAAACAAAATAAAGGTCGTCGACAGAAAAAATCACCGTTTGCGTCAAACAGTTACAAGATTGACAACATGTTTTAGGAAAATGGAGTATCAAATCTGCAAATTTGATTCATTCGATGTTTGTCTTCACGACGTGGCGTTTAAGTGACTTAGCTTTTAGGATTAACGTAAAGGGCTGGTTTCTTTGATGGTTTGCCAGGGACGTAAAAATCGTTAGTTCTCAGCCGCTGTTGAACTGACCCGCCTAACCGTTGCACTCTTTCTTGTCCTTTTTAGAAAATACCGATCTAAAGCCTTAAACTTTGTTTGCGCTAATTTTGCGATACAAGTAAAAATAGGATACCGCAATAACAACTTATCTCTTGCACTAAAGCACTAAGAATTACTAAAATACCGAATAAAAAATTTCTTCTAAAGAAACGGTATCAAACTCATCCAATACTAACAGCATAAATACATGTTGTCGTACGCGCTAAAGCCAGTCCCGTGTATACCAGATATTTACAAATTAAATGCGATGTAGTTTCTTCCTCCTTCAGATCGCTGGATTTGCCCCTACTAACTTTCATCTATTTTGCATTATATCTTTTGTATAAGAACGTTTCACTGACGCGAAGTCTTTTTAACTATAATGATTTTCCGGAGTTCAGCCCCAAATTTCTTTAAAGTGTAGTTTTTTCATTGCATGCGTAGCTCTCCTTAATGTTTATGACATGTTTATCTAAGTACCGTAATGCGTTTCTCCTTACAATTTTTGAGTTGTTTAAAACAATTTAAAAATAACTTTTTTGTTATCTCCAAAGGGTAAATGACACAGGCAAGGAAAATACGTGAGCCCAGCGTGCCATCTATAAAACAGACTTTCCTTACCTTAACAGGTTCTTAATTTCGATTGTTTTTTAAAGCCTTAGTGACGTTCTCACAGAAGAAAATTTAAATTTCCTCGAAAAATATTGTATGCATTATTATGGTTTACTGCTAAACGTCGTGGACAATATTTTGAGCAAGTTATATACTCGAACGCATCATGCATGGTTTCTGACTGATGTACTTGAAACGTTCGTTTTGTCAGTCAAACAAAATCCCCTTATTTTGTCAGAGTTATTGGAAAAAAGGCAGTTGATAACTCACAATAAAGTTACCGAGTTCAAACAAAATTGCCTTCCGTTGACCATTTAGCCAATTTGAAAAGAACCCAACTTTATTTAACAAAGTTTTTAAGTAGTGCTCTAACAGAACTTATCGTTTCGGTTAGCTTTAAGAAATGAGTATAAATGAATCGAATTAACGCAAATTACGATTTATGATCATGAAAATTGTATACAGTCAATTAACTATAGCCTCTTAAGTTCACCCTTAAACTTAATCCCATGATTATCCCACAGAACCCAGTTGTTTGAAAGTAAGCAAGAGCTTACTTAAATTTAGTTCTATACATCGTATACAGTTAACTTATGATGAAAACTGTTAATACACCAATCCCGTCAAATGGCCTGCCAAATCAAAGTCGTAAAAATAAGAGGCACTATCTTTATATTGACACATTGTCAAGTTCTTGATGAGAAAAAAAACCCACTAGACCAGGTTGTTTGAAAATCTGATAACAACTAAACAGTTAATATGAAGCTCAATACGAACAGAAGATAAAAAGTGTTTTTATTGTGTCTGTGTTATTACACTTTTGCAGAGTCTTTGCAAAGCATTTAGTGTTTTTCTGTAGGAGATAAAGATACTTTGGTCCGATTAACGCAAAGGAAAATAAGTAGTTGTTTCGTTACAAGTAAATAGTTTTACAACTTATAGAGAGTCAAAAGCGTTTCTAAACGGTCTTTAGAAACTGGTTACACTGTCTAACTCCCTAAACGAGAAATAATTTTCCATGAAAGCGCTAAGTTTGATACCTTTTATTTCAACTAAGGTCTCGCTTACACTAATACAGAACAGGCGAAGATTTGATTGTTGGTATATATTACAAAACTACAGCCATTTTGAAAGAGCCCTTATTAAAGTTCATTTGTCAAAAACCGAGATATTTATATACAAACTGCCGCTTGCATAGTATAGCCTATCGGTTATTGCAAGTATTAAATGAAGATGAAAATACCTGCTGCCATAATCACAAACAATTAATAGTCTTAATTGATTCATGTCACCTGGTAGATTTCAGAATATTCGGAAACTTGGCAAGGCTGTTGGGACGCCTTTTAACAATTTACAAGCGTCCTTTTTCCATACATTCCTGCGTTGTGGTTTTTAAGGTCTACTGTTTTACATGATAATTCAGATTAACCGAGAACTCGCCCATACGTTTCCTTATACTAATAACACACACATTTTATCAAATTTCAACTTCTATCTTTTGTTCAACTTGGTATCATTGCACTTCACGCTCCTTTTTTGTAAGACTCTTAGAAAGTTTCATCAGACTCAATTTTGTTTGATTTGTTTATAGCAAACAAATCACGATTAAAATAATAATCTTGTCAAAACCAAAATAATAAAGATTTCAGCGGCTGATTTGAACAAAAGTACTTTATAAAAAACTTTTGATGTAGTTAAAAATATCTAGTGGTCGGCTGCATTAAAAAAAACCCGAAAAACCTATACTTAAAATGGAAAACGAAACACGTCAAGAGAACATTATTTATAAAAAAAAGAATAATAATAACATTTAGTGAAAGCTAGGTAGTCCGTACACTTTATATCTACTTCAGTTTATTAGGGAACATTATTCCACATTATTATGGATAAGTTCCTGCAAAAAGTCAAACCAAAAACTAAAGTAATGTCCGAGAAGAAAAGTCAATTACGGTAAAAGCTGTTGCCAGAACACTGGTTACAACTCATCAAAACATCGAAGGTTGTCGAGATTAAGCTAGTCATAACAATATCTTCTATTGAAAGTTAGTTTAATAACTCAAAGGATTAAGACTGATAAGTTATAATTACTGCAATTTCATTACAGAACAAATTAGATTTACAACGAGAAAGTTAAACCAACTTATATTTGAAAAACTCTTTCAAACTGGAGCGTTAATATTGATAAAATGTTCGCTTCCAACAGGTACTGGTATTAAAACAAAAATATGAGAGACAAGAAACTCGATAACTCAGCCAAACCACAAGAAGCATGATTTCCATTTCATCTTTATATTTTTTTTGAGATCCTGTGGTTCTATATGTCAAGCCATAGCAGGGAATAGAACTCGATTATTTCGTGATAGAAACAGAAATAAAAGTTAAATGGTTTAGTTAAACAAAAACTGCTTGAAATAAAAAAAAATCTTATTATGTTGAGAAGTACATTCGTAATTTATTCAGGACCTGCCATTGTTTGTATCTCAAGCGCATAGTTCAATACAACCAAACTCAAAACGGCATCATTTTGTTGAAATTTGCTTGTCACTCTTCCAGTTTGCAGCCCGTCGGTCCCAAGGAAGATGGTCAACCTTTCCAAAGGGTCTGACAAAACAGAGGATCGTAGCGCAGAAAACACGTCTACCACTCAATCTTTAGACAGAAACGGGCATACCAAGCAACAATGCGAGGAAGAAGACAACAAATGTACTAACTCCAGTGACACAAACATTAATGGGACACAAGATAAGTGCGATTTAAAAGAAAACACTCCATACGTATCAAGTGATAGGGCAAGTGTCAGCCCTTACCAAGAAACTGATAACGATGTTGATCACACCACTTACTTTACGGTTAACCATTTGGATAGAGATGGAAATGATTGCCCCGCAGAACAAGATGTTATTAAAACTAATCCCTTTTCCAATGAGATTCAAGCCAAGGAAAACCACGTTAACCAAAATCAGAACCCAGAAGATTATGAATTGCCTGCGGACGGAGGCCACAATTGTCATGTGAGTATAGGATGTAAGAAAGGGATTACCGCATGTGAAAAGGAGCAAAATGAAATCTTGAAGAAGAATGGAGTCTTCGTGAGGGGCAATTTGCAAGAATTCGCGGATGAATTGAACAGCGATGAGGTTCGTGAAAATGGAATTCTGGCACATGCTGATGTCGAGATAAAAGACAGTTATCGCTTAGAAGAACACAATGCCCAAGAAAACGAAATTTGTGAACATGGCAAAACGAAAAGGGCAATAAAGCTTGAGAATTATGAAGAAAACAAGGATATATATTCCAAAGATAAAGGACAAGATGAATCATCCGAATTGAATGATAGTAAGGATATTGCAAATCCAGAGAGCAATGGAGGTGAAAAACGCGAGATAAATTTTGAAAACGAAGAAGTTAAAAATGAATTGCATGAACAAGAAAGTGATGAGACTGACTACAATTTGTCAACAATTGATAACCCTGCACATAAATCAAATTTTAAACTACAAGAAAACCAAGAAACTTTTTTGTTTCTTAAAGAAACTGATGAAAACTTTTTACATGACAGTGAAACAGACAGCGGATTGCAAACTGAGGAGGATGAAAGCTATGATGATGAAATAAATGACTCTGAACTGAAGAAAGAAGATATTGTAGACAGTCCACGTGACCACCTTAACTCCCTACCAGATGCGGTTAACCACACAGCAGCAGATTGCGAAAGTTGTTTCGAAGATGACATGCAAATTAATAATTGTTTAGAAGATTCAAAGAAACACGTTGATCAAAACTACCTACCCGTCGACATGGGCGAGGTAGAAACTGAAGAGATAGAAGTTACTTCGGAAGAAATAACCGGTGAACAGCTTGAAAATCAGCAGATTCAATATGGTTCGACGCAAATGATTTCTGCGCAAGGTATGGAAGGGCAACCGATTCGAATTCAAGACGGAGGCATGGTTATGTCTAGTGAGGGCATGATGGTTGTCGAAGGACAGCAAGTAATTATGCAAGATGGCTCTTCGCAAGTTTCTGGCGCCGGTACTGTCCAAGTGATGGACGGAGGGCAAGCAAATATGTTAAAAGGTGGTCAATACCAAACGATAGATGGCGGACAAATTCAAATGATGGACGGAGGTTCCGTTCAAATGATAGATGGTCAGCAGGTTCAAATGGTAGATGGCGGACAAGTTCAAATGATAGATGGTGGAAACGTTCAAATGATGAGTGGGGGTGTCGTTCAAACGATGGATGGCGGCTCTGTTCAGATGATGGGTGATGGACAGTTTCAAATGATGGACAGTGGGTCTGTTAAGATGATGGATGGTGAGCAAGTTCAAATGATGGGTGGTGGTTCCGTTCAAATTATGGACGGGGGATCTGTTCAAATGGTAGATGGCGGACAGGTTCAAACGATGGACGGGGGCTCTATTCAGATGATAAATAGTGGGCAAGTTCAGATGATTGACGGGGGCTCTGTTCAAATGATTGATGGGGGCTCTGTTCAAATGATAGATGGGGGCTCTGTTCAAATGATGGATGGGGGTTCTGTTCAAATGATAGATGGGGGCTCTGTTCAAATGATTGATGGTGGCTCCGTTCAAATGACAGACGGTGGTTCAGTCCAAGTAATGGATGGGGGGATGATACAAGGAGGTTGTGGAGGAGTTGAAATGACAACAGTTGGTATGATTGAAAATCAAGAAACTTCTGCAGATGCCGGATCGGTCGAGATTTCCGCAATAGGAGTAGTAGAGACAGAGGGAAACTACTCATCGCAGGTAGTGTCAGAAGAGATCCCACTAGAAATGTCGGCACAAGAGATGCCACTTGAAACATCCATACAAGAGATCGGGATTGTACAATGTGGTTCTGTAGAGACTCTTGAAATGTCATGCCAAGAGATTCCATTAGATTCGCAAGCCGATGCACAGCTGGAGATCTCAGTACACGAAACACCATTGGATGGCGGTTTCCAAGTAGAAGAAATTGGCGTCATTGAGTCTGTCGAAGAAGTCCCTTTAGAGTCACAAGTGCAGGAATGTCCCTTGGACGTGAACGTCCAAGAGATTCCACTCGACAGACAGGTACAAGAAGTACCATTGGAAATGTCTGTGCAAGAAATCCCCCTTGGAAGCGAATACACCGAGACTCCGCTTGACTCAACAGAATATGAAGAATATCCGCTAGATTCTTCCCAGGTAAAGTTGTTAATGAGTGCAAAGCCCTACCACAGAGATGTAGGTTCATGCGCTTTTGTTTTTTTGATTTTACTACTCTTGGGAAGGCTTTGTGTTTTCATATAATAATGTTAGGGGCATCTTGGATTCTGCTAATGAGTCAGTTATTGTTTTGTAAATCAGACTGAATGAATAAAGAAAAAGCAACAGAGAGTTGCTTAAATGCTTTCTTACCAATGAAAGTCAGGTTCTAACAGAAATTTAAATATATTGCGTTTTCTCAAGATGTTGAAGTTTATGAAGACTGTTAGTTTCAGAAATTATGAAAATATACTTTACAGAACAGGTTAAGAGAGTATTCCCTTTTATCTTATCGAACTGGTGCCAGAAATTGAGAAAACCGCAGCGTTCTATTTTCACATCTAAGAACTATATAAGTTTATGTATATCTAAAACTATTTCAATCTGTTTTTTTTAATTTTTTTCTGTAAAGTACAAGTGTTTAATGAACCAAAATGAAAATAGTCCTTAGGTACGTTTTTGTTATGTGCGTTTTTACACTCGCACTTAAGAACCGCTTAATTAGGAATAAATGCAATTTTGTGTAGTTTTAAACTATAATCTTGACCGCCAGAATTAGAGCATTTATGTAAAAACAAAGCTCAAAAACAAAATGTAATTTCCATTTTTTGCAAAAAACTTAGCTATTTGATTAAATGATGCGATTATAGTAAAGTGATAAGTTTGTGAGAGTGGGTAAACGTTTTTTTACAAACAATTCAAAACAACCAGTGTTGAGAAGTACTAAATAACTAACACAAAAATTATAAGTTAACTTTGACTTTAACTATCTGAAAAAAGTATTCGAATGCCAGCCATTTGAATGTAAGTGAAGAAATGTTTTTATGTTGAGGTCTTAGATAAGAAAGGAATAATATTACAAAACGCCGATAATATGCCAATGGAAATAATTTTTCTTGAAATGTACATTGTTCTGAAAATTTTATTTGATGTTTATTTAATTTTATTATTTAACTTTGATGCTGTTATTCTTGAACAAAGGTTCAAGAGTTTCCTTTAGAATCGACTGTAGAGGAAATCCCCCTGGAAAACACGGTGCAAGAGTTCCCTCTTGAATCAACTGTAGAGGAAATCCCTCTGGAAAACACGGTGCAAGAATTCCCCCTAGAGTCAGCTGTTGAAGAAATACCTTTGGAAAGTACTGTGCAGGAGTTTCCTCTTGAATCGACCGTAGAGGAAATCCCTCTGGAAAACACAGTTCAGGAGTTCCCTCTTGAATCAACTGTAGAGGAAATACCTTTGGAAAACACTGTGCAGGAATTCCCTCTTGAATCAACAGTAGAGGAGCTACCTCTGGAAGATACTGTTCAAGAGTACCCCTTAGAGTCAGTTATAGATGAAACACCACTGGATTCAAATCAACAGGGATCGTGGACGGTTGAGGAGATTGGAACGGTTATGCCTGATGAAACAAGCGTTGAGGTAATAGCATTTGGCTATTATTGCCGCCTTAAAGAAGTAACTAAAATGAAAATGTTATGTATTATGAAAAATAGAGTAGCTTAACTTTACTTTCGAGATAGTTATGACTTTTTACACTAGGGGATTAAGAATGTACGGACTCGTGTCTAATTCAATATTGTTTTTCTGGATAAATAAAAACCTGACATTTCTTCCGTGGGTTCTATATGGAACATTATTAATATGTCTTGAAGCAAATTTTGTACTTAAAGTAAGACATGTTTGTCTAGAATAGCGTTTGTGGCATGTGTTCCCAACTCGTTTAAATATTAATTTGGTATCCACGATGTGCCTTAGGAAAAAGTGTATCTCAAACTAAATTTCCAAATGCAAAAAAACATAGATTCTAACAGTAACATTTTTTAATCAGTGTTAACCTATGTAAGTTAAAATTTCTAGTTGCTGTAAATAAGGGCCACGAGTACATTGAGCTTGGATGTGTTTATTTCTAAAAGAGTATTTAAAGACGTTGTTCAACCATAAATGCTCATCCGGAGGCAGACAAATTCACATCACCTCCCACGTCTGGCCCACCTCCATCACCCCTTTCTCCCTCCCTTCTGTTTTGTGCTTTTTCCTACCTCCATCCACCCACTTATTTTTAGTTATATTTTGTTGCTGTTCTACTGACACAATCCACCTGTTTGTTTGAGTAAATACGATTATTTTTTTTCATAATAAAGCACATAATTCCAAAGCACGCATTAAGTTTCCGTTCAGAAGTCCTATGGTTTGTATTCTTAACCAGTGAGTTTGTCTTGTGTTAGTTCCCCATATTTCCATCATTTTTCCTTCGGTGAATTTTTTGTGACTGAAAACCAACTTATAATTTATTGATAGGTAAAACAAACTATCAACAGGTGTCTCTTATTTTCTTTTTGTATTGTTTAACTTTCTGTGGCAAGGGCACCTGGAAGATTTAATTTTTACTGGTGTTTTCATTCAGGATAAGTATTCGCTGGTTAACTTTAAAATGCTTTCACAGGGCATTGTTACTAAAAACTAATTCTTCTGATTCGGCATCGGATTTTATTGTAAACAGTATGTTAATCGGCCCCAGATTAGTTGCACAGCTGACAGTTCAAGTGTTAGCCTAAAGCCATAAAATAAAAAAAAATGGAAAGAGACAGACAGACAGACAGACAGACAACGGAGACAGAGACAGAAACAGAAACAGAAACAAAGACAGAGTTATTTAGGCGCAAACTTTGGACGTGTTACACTAATCAAACAGTTTCGAGTTCAGTTTGCACGAGTAAAGTTTTTCACAAATTTTTATAAATTTCACGAGCCGTTTTAATTTGTTAATTATATTCATACAAAAGTTGTAAATTTTAGTTTACTTAAAAGTAGTATACATTTACAACCAGCAGATTCGCAACTTCGGGCTTTGAGGCCACGGCAAGCGAATTGCAACACATCCAAAGCTTTTACCCCTTTTCATTTTAATGCCTTTTCAGTATTCAACATCAAAGAAATCAACAACAATATTGATAGAAAACAGGAAATACAGTTGTCCCCAGTTTGGGAAAGATTTGTTTTTCAAGGAGTACAATCATTTTAGAAAAGAACAAGCTAGTAAAATTTGCCAATTTTTTTAAAGTGACGATCACCGGTTTGGTATAAGTTAACACTATAGCATCTTTAAGGAGAAAATTTACTCACTTTGTCATCGCATTCACGGATCGGTAAATATTACCCTACTTTAAGTTCGAAGAACAGTTGTTAGCTGTCACTTTCCGGGCATTCATTCACGACACGCAACAAAATCGTGGTCTACAAAGGCATGGATAGCAAAACACTTTGGTATAAAAGCATCTAGGCTACAGAAACCTGAAACACAACTCTGGAAGACTAGTGTATAGAAGGCGAATAGACCCAACTTGTGGCTTCATAAAAAATGGCATTGGACTGAGTTGGTTAGAAACCTACGATTTCTAGTGTTATACAAAATTTTCCTCTGACTAACAGTACGAAACCGAAACGTCAGACTTCTATTCAAATTCAGGACGAATACTAGATCAACGAATGTGGATTAAACCAAAAAATAACCCTCAAATTAATTTTGTTCTTCCAGTTTGAATAAAGTTTTCTGTTTTCTTTTTCTCTCGGGGAAATGAGTTTAGTAGTAAATAACACATGTAATTGTTCCCCTAAAATCGGTGTCCATAACTCGGCAAATATTCATCACCAGTTACCATCCACTTCGCAAAGAAACTTCTCCCTCCATTTTCAGTAGTGATAGTTCACCAGAGGCCGCTTGTATTAAAGTTTTTGGCAAGTTTATTGTGTGTTGTACCCCCTCCCCAACCCCACTCTTCAATCTCCGAACATGCAATTAACTTCATTGTTCAATCAATTTATTTTAGATCACTGAGACTCCGCTAGCGCCGTCAAACATTAACTCATGGAATATGGAGGTTATTAACACTGTGGACTCAGAAGAAAGGGGAAAATGTCACACGTGCGATTCACATGGAACTTGCCACAGACAAGGTGCCTGTTACCATCAAGCCATACTGGAGGAGTACAAAGAGAAATGCCACCGATTGGAAAGAGACAAAGAGTACTTGGAAGGGAGGTAGGTCCATTAAACATTGACAGAATATATTTTTCAATGAAAACAACATTTATAAATAATAAACCAATTGTGCTTACTTGTGTGGGATGATTAACCCTATTGCGCTTGGGGGGGGAGGGGAAGGGGGGCTCTCAATTTGAAAAAAATCCAAGATAATCCATCCACATCGTAGTAATTTTCTTCAAATTTATTCGGTAATTAAGTCATGTGTTAAAATTTAGGTTTTTGGGTCGGATGTTGCCATAGCAACGGCATTTTGAAGGGCATGTTTTGCTCAAATTTGAATTTTTGACTTCATTGTGTGACGTTATTGATGACGTCATACAAATTTAAGTTTAAAGGTAGAATTTGGCGAATGACGTAATTATTATTTATTTTTGACTTTCTGGGGTTTTTTTCCTTTTCGGTTTTTGTTTGTTTGACATATTTTAGACCATATCTACTGAAATAGCTTCAAAAATACACACAAAGTTGACTACAATTGGCATGTTACGAATACCTCCCCCTCCCATTTTCCATTTTCCATTTCTGTCCTAGGTTTTACTGCAATAAAAGAACTAGAGCTCAATTTGTAATTTTTTATATTTTAGCCTTTGTATTGTGCCGTTGAGAGGACAAAGAATGATTCTAAATTCCTTCGCATTTGATAAGCGCACTTTTAGCCACGCACTGCATTGTTGGTAAAAATGTAAAACAGTAACAATTTCACTATTTTAACTGTTGGAGGCAACATTTTCGACGTATTTTTGATTCAGACGAGCAAGACAACCTACAAGAAATAAGTTGTTCTTAATTGAATACAGAGTATAAAGAGGACGACATGTCTCCTTCCACCTTCCTTGTACGACGAGTTTCTTGTTTATGTTATTATATGATTGACGCACTGATCAAGTATTTAAATCAAGTGTTCTTGGCTCTGTTTGCTTTCTGAGCAAATATAAGCAGGAAATTCTAGAAAAACACTATTTCAAAGAGAAATGATGTCACCATGACGTCATATGAATATTCAACCTAGTGCAATCAATTTGGTATTCAAGTTCTACCTGACATTCAAGTTTCATGACAATAGCGTCAATGCTTTCGGTTTAATCGAGAGGGGGACGGGGCTTTCCTATCAGTTTCAAGCTATGAACTACAGTATCTAATGTTTGTAAAACTCATACCCGTTTGTTTGTCTTCCTTCACTTA